>PVKN010006113.1:0-29210 GCA_004027915.1 Capromys pilorides
GAGACTGTCCCTCAATACTACATGCAATAGTTAAACAGTTAGCTTGTCTCACATTAGACATAAATCACATGTCTGTAGACCATTTGACATGGCAACACTGGCATGATTTTTAGGTAGGAGCACCCAAAGAGCACGTCCTGAGCTCTGATCTAGTGTCCCAGACCATTCTGGCAGTGAGAATGCTCACAAGTAGCTGTGAGGACCTAAGACCACAGGGGACACTTCAGGCCAACCTAAGCGAGTCCCACAGCCACCACAACTCCACTCTGACTGCTCAGCCGGTAACATCCTACAGGTAATAAATGGATCATACAGCCGCCAGTCCACCAGACCATGCCAGGGGTGACAGCTGGGGACTAGGAAACGGGATTTGGTTGTATTGACACAAGAACTCAGAATTCAAGAATTTGTACCCAATGTCAAAATATTCTTACAATTACAAGAGATGATCAAAGCATACAGTGAATATTTCCATTTTTAAACAGTCCCGTTACAATCAAATAGACGTTGCCATGACTCTCCCTCAAAATCCTCGCCTCACTCTGAACTCCTCCAGCACTCCCGTCTCTTTCTGAAGAAACTGTAAGTTTTCCTTCTCGAGGTCTCCACCAGCTGTGATCACAATTCCAGTGGCAGCGGCTGCAGGACGCCATCGCACCGAACAGCAGGCCAGGGAGAGCATTATAGCTTGGCCTTGCCCATTTCCACACAGGGCACTGCGTGGCTCCTGCTTCTCCCCTGAAGTCAAAACGACCATGAAAGCTAAGTGTTTTGGATCCATTCAGAACAGTGAGGCAGCCCCAGCAACACAACCAGACACTCACGGAAGAGGACTTGCGGAGCTGCTGCAGGAAGTGGCGGGGAGGATGGGAGAGACGTGCTCAAAGCAAGCGGGACGGGGGATTTTGCAGGGGATTAATGGCATTATCTTTCACCATCATAAATTTTAAAATCGAAACTGTCACCGTATCTGTCCACTGCTGCCTACATCCAAGAACACTGCAGGCTGAGCAACACCCTGTCTAGCATTCCCTATTCCTCAAAGCCCTCCTGCCAAAACTAGGAGCACACTCATTACCTGTCTTTCACAGAGATCTATGAGGAGACAAGAAAAGGAGATCTGCTTGTATCTAGCCAGGACATTCCCAGGGTCTTGGAAAGAGAAAAGGTTAGGCAGTCTAGGTCCTTAGGCAGCCTATTGGAGGTGTTTCCCAGCCTCCTCTGGGGAAGAACAAGTAACCATTCCAGAAGGTTCTAGAAGACACCACAAGTCCCGATGTCTCTTTCCCCATTGTAGTCTATAATGATCCCTCCAATGCCACAAGGCTCCTGGTGAGCCTGCCCAATGCCAGACAGCGCTGACTCCCAGGGTAAGAGCCACACCTTCCTGTGCCGGGGATCCTGCCCCTACCCCGTTACTCACCTCTCCTGAGTCCTTATATTTCTCTTTTTGTAAATAACGTATGCCTGTGCCTTGCTTTCTGATCCAGTCTGGCAATCTCTATCTTGAGTCCCTATCACCCACTTGGTGTGTGAGAATCTCAGTAGCCAACCCAGCCTCCTGCATCACTGTCATTAAACCACTCCGATCTGCGCCTGCGCTTTCAGACACTTTAGGGTCACCGTGAGGGCCACCTCCTGCAGGGCTCTGGAACCCAAGCGCCACAGGAATGTGTCAGGCTACAGTGTTCTTGCTGCTTACCAGCCCTTCTCCTTGCATGATTTCCTAACAAAATTCCAAGCAAGAGAGAGAGATGGTGCAGGCTTGCACTTGGAACTTGTAACCTCTTGAATCTTGGAGATTCTAACCTCTCCCTGCCCAGGGCAGGATGTCCCTTATCCGTCTGCAGTCGCCTTCTGGGTGGGTGGTGGCTGCTCTGTCACTGTGCCCCAGGGAACTCCAGCCTCTCTGCTCACCCTGACAACCAACTTAAATAAGAGAGGCTCATCTTGGCTCGCAGCTCTCAAAGGTTCCATTTAATGCTGGCTGGCTCCACGCGGGGTACAAGTCAGTGGCCCACCACACTGCAGCCAGCAAGAAGAGGGAGGGCGGAGCTCAGCACAGGACACACCTCAAGGTCCTGCACACAGGGAACTTCTCAGGCCCCACCTCCTCACACATGAGACTGCGGGGGATCCCGTATCTTAGATCTAAACCACTATACATTCCAAACAGAATAAAAAACTTAGGTAAAGTCAAAATATGGATTTTGATGTTGGAAACTGCAGGATGCTAAAGGAAAAAAAAAAAGTCTAAATAGACACCACATCCACAGATTCATAGTAAAGCCAGTAATTCTCTCCAAATTGATCTAAAGATAGTGTAATTCTTGTCAAAATCCAAACAGAGATGTCCATAAACGTAAAGAGGTTTATTTTTACATTTGTACAGAAAGTCACAGGACCTAGATTTAAATAATTTTGCAAAAGGAAAAAGTGAAAGGAACAGCTCTACCCAGTGCTCAGCTTATTATACCAGGACACTGTGGCACTGGTGAGGGACAGACACACACATCAGTGGAATACAGCACACAACCCAGGAAGAGCAACGCAGCATTTGGCAAACTCGCAAAAGCATTTGCAACAAACTGTGCTGGAGTGATAGGATCATTAACCAGCAGGAAACTGAAATCTGACCTCACAACCCGTATCTCACATTAAGCTCATAAAATTAACATAAGTCAATGGCCTAAAGGTAGATTTAAAATTATAAAACTTTGAGAAAATAGACCTAAGAGAAATGGTTAGAATCTAGGGCTAAGGGTTCTTAGACTGGATGCCAAAAGTCTGACTCCCCCAAAAGAAAAAAAGAAAATGATACACTGTACCTCATGCAAAATTTAAAACTTAGTTTTGTGAGAGACCGTTGTAGGAAGATGAAAAGACAAACCACAGGAGAAAAAAAACATGCAAGCGACATACCTGACAAAAAACTTGTATCTAGAACACACAAAGAAATCTCAAAACAGTAAACAATTCAAACAGAAAAGACATTTCACCAAAAAGGATTCAGACAGCAAAAAAAAAAAAAAAAAAGAAAGAAAAAGAAACATGGAAGCTACTGAATAGCATTAACGATTAGAAAAATACTGTACTGGTTAAAACCACAGTGAGATGTGGTTACAGCAGAAGACGGTGATAACATCCAACACCGGCAATGCAGAGGACCTGGGGCGCCCCGGCGCCACAGGCGGGAATGTACAACGCCAGGCTGCTCTAGGACAGAGCATGCTAGGTGCTAGGTTCTTACAAAATGCCCCCAAAGACCCATGTGTTCAAGAGCTGGTTATCTGCACGCAATGCTATTGGGAGGTGGTGCAGCCTTTAGAAGGTGGGGTTCGTGCAAGGTCGTAGGTTAGTGGGGGCAGGGCCTTGAAGAGGATTGTGGGCTCATCCTCTATTTTTGTTACTCCCTGGCCTCCATGGGCAAAGTGGGCACTCTACCACTGCCCGCGGCCATGGCGCAGCGCCCTAGCCATGGACTGAGACCTCCAAGGCTGTGAGCTAAGAATAAACCTTTCCCCCTTTTTGTGGTCTGGGGAATCTGCACATGGTAGGCAAGAGCTCTACCACTGAGCTGCACGCTCAGCCTCATTTCCTAGTTTTTGAATCAATTATCTTAGGTATTTTGTTACAGCAATGGAAAGCTAATGCATGCAATTACCATCCCACCTCAGAGTGCTACTAACAATAAAAAGGAATTAACTTGATTCGCAAAACAACGTGGACAGACCTCAGCATTAGGCCAAGTGGAAAATGTTGATCTCGGATACGTACTGTCTGGTTCTAATTACATGCTGTTCTTGAAATAACAAAAATTAGAGTTTTGGAATAGATTAGTGGTTGCCAAGGATTAGGGAGCAGGAAATGCTATAAAAGCTTGAGGCGTCCTTGTAATAGAACCATGGCAGCTTGACAGTGATCAAATGGCACGGAAATACATAAATCGGGTGGCATCTAAGTAAGGTCAGTTGTCTGTGCCAACCTCAGTTTCCAGTGGTGATACTGTACCCTAGTTATGCAAGTTATTACATTAGGGAAAATTTGATGAAGTGAATATAAAACCTCTCTGTATTACTTCTTACAGTTACAGATGAATCAGTGTCAAACAGGAACATTTAAAATTTTAAAATGATAATATCTGAAATATACATTAACTTTTATTAGAGATAAAGAATGAACCAACTCTTAATTTTGTGTTTTCTCCATTTTCTGACTTGGAATCATTAATGGGTTGGATCCAACACAGAACAGGGCTGAGTGGTAACAAGACAGGGTGCGAGGCGACAGCTCCAAGTGGGTGCAGGGCCACACGCACCCGGTCACCCCCTCTGCGGACTCTCTGGTGGCAAAGGCGATCTTGAAGGAATTCTGGAGTGTGGAAGGGGACGGGCTGTGGGTCTCCAACAAAATGGCTGGCTGCACAGTGGGGATGGTCTTGGATTTGTGGAGGAGAAAAGAAGGAAATATGGGTAAAAAGGAGCCACAGTGAGACGGAGGGAGGACGGCTGAGAGGAAACAGCCCTCAGGGCTGCTCTGTGCTCGGGAACATGGGTCTGGGCTCTCCCATTCACTTCTGGAGCAGGCTTGACTGCCCAGGAATCCACAGTGGGTCTAGGGTTATGGAGGTAGAACTTATGGCAAAGAGAACCAGTGAGCTCATGCACTGATCCTGCAAGACAAGGGGCCAAACCTCGGTGAGAGCGACTTCCTTCAGCACTTGCCAGGCCCAAGTTCTGATCCCAAATCCAAAGTTCCTGGCCACTATCTGGAAGCAAACCCTAGAGACATCATTGCGATCGGGCTGGGCTTGAATTTTGACCCTCCTGCCTCAGCCTCCCATAATACTAGGATTACAGGCTTGGGGCCACACCCAAGCTTTGCCTTCCTTCCTGTGTGGATGGTGTTAAGGGTTTGGTAACAGCACAGATGACACGCATCCTAGTGCCAACGACAGCTGGAACTGAGTTCAGGCTCTCACGCCCAGGAGCCGACATACTTGGAGAAGGCCACACTTGGCTCCTCCCCTGAAGGCCCCTGGACAGAACAGCCTTGTCCCCCCCCACACACACCCACCCACCACACACACACACACACACACACACACACACACACAGGTCCAGAAAGGCTATTCGGGGGCCCTTCCTTCTTCCCACTCTCCTAGCTAAGGGTCCTTTAAGCATTTACTGAACAAATCGCTTTGTACATTCGCCAGCTCTTCCCCAGTCATGGCAATAAGGAGGCTGAACATTCCAGATGGTAAGACTTGGGACTTTGAAAAGGTGGAACAAAGGGCCCGGCCAGATAGCTCAGCAGATTAAAGGGATTGCTTAGGCAGAGCACAGCCACCAGGGTTTGATCCTATGCCGGCCCCGCCCCCAGGGCCTGCTGAGAAGGTAATTGAGACTGATGCCTGGTGGCACACACCTATAATCCCAGCACTTGGAAGACTAAAAACAGGAGAATCACTCCAAGTTCGGTCTACGTAATGAGACCCTGTAGACCCTGTATCCCCTGTCCTAAATACATTTTTTTTTTAAAAAAGCTGTAATTCCTTTGATAATCCCAGAACCACTCAAGGGTAGATGAACCGAAATGCCCTCCCTGTTCCATGCCAGCTCATCTATTTCCAGACTGTGCCATCTTTTATTCCGCTCCGCCTTTAAAGTGTTTGTCTGGCTGGTTTGGGTTTTTGAGACAGGGCCTTGCTACACAACACAGAATTGTGATCCTCCTACCCACGTCTCCTCAGTGCTAGGATTACAGATGTGCACCACCCAGCCAAGCTGAATAACTACTTTGTTGATAACATTCTAATAGCGGTTTTCTCTCCTTTACAAATTAACATGTATCCAAAATCTGTCTCAAATCAAATCCTTTATTCAGGGAAAAGCAAACAATCAAAAACAAGTGGGTAAAGAGATACTCCGATATTAGGTTAGCTCTGAATTCAAACATAATTTTCATAATCTACCATCTACAATTTTCTTTAAATTAGAAGAGCTATTTTAAGCACAAATGGGGGTCTATTTCTCAAATTCAGTTCTTTGCAATGCTTCACATCCGGGAGCAAGTCGCTGTGGCAGGCAGAGGGACCCTGTGTCTCGGAGCAGGCCTCCCAGCAAAGTCCCCTCCGTAGAGGCGCTATTGAAACCTCAGTGTAGGCACAACTCTTCCCATTTGTTTTTATTTTTAGACTTACACACTACAAGTCAGGATGTGGAAGAAACGTGAACTGAACCATCCACAGGTGGAGATCCTGTGGGAGGTCCCCTAGCTCTTCAGGAAGCCCGGGCCCATGGCACACCCCACAGCAGGCCACTTTCTCCACTGTATGACCATGAAGCTGCAGACGCCTTCACAAGGGGCATCTTGTGTCATCTCTAGTCCAGAGCCACAGGGACAGACATCTCAAGTCATGAATAGAAATAGCTTATTCTGAAGTGCAGCTTCTGAAGACTGCTGTGCAGTGGAAATGCGTATTTTTGACTATTCAGAGCAGGCCTCACTATCCGTCTGCTCAGGCTGTCATGACAAAAGGCCACAGGCTCAACACTCAGCTTTTCTGCTTACAGTTCTGAGGCTGAGGGCCAAGAGCAAGGTGCCGGTGGACTCAGTTCCTGATGAAACCACCCCTTCTGGCTGTGGACTGGCCCAAGTCCACGCACAGTCCTCAGCACTTCCTGTTTCCTGGGGGAACAGTGCACTCTTGCTTGAGGCAGTCACACTGTTGGACTGTCGGGCTTTTTTTGGAGACACGATCTCACTTTGTAGTACGGGCAGACTTTGAACTCACCACACACTCAGGCTGGCCTCAAGCTTGCTGCGATCCTCCTGCGATCCTCCTGCCACAGACTCCTGAGTGCTGGGAGCCTGTGCATGCGCCACCACACCTGACCTGCCTGGTAAATTTAGAATAACTGTGACGTCTTAGTCACAGGTGCTAAAAGATCTTTCATGGTATCAGTAAGTTTGGCTTTATAGCCTGGATATTTCACCTGAACCATCACAGCTCAAAGTGTTTATCAGTGTCTCTACCATTGTATTTTCTTAAGTTCAAAATGAAGCAATCAAGAATTTTGAAAACACACCAATAAAACCTTTATTTACAAAGCAAATAGTAACTCACTGCTATGCATTGTAATGTTAACGCTGACACCGACAGAGTCTCTGGAATATTGTGGACAGCTCACCTCCCCCTAGCTGTTATCACAGATCGAGGGTGCTTCTTCAGCCTCGGCATATGCTCACGTTTCTATGAGTCACGTTTCGGGGTGGGCTGGCCCCTGGATGGCATCACGTAACCATGGGCTGTGGATTCCCCAGGAGCAAAGGAGCCAATCTGAGCAGAGCGCGCACCGGCATCTTCAGCTGCTTAAATTTGAAGAGGAGTTCCGCAAAGCTCGTGCTTCCTGAGAAAACAGAAGTGGAAGAAAGGTCACATCTCTGCATAAGGTCGCAGGACAGGCCCTGTCAGAGACCTCTGAGCAGGACTGGGTTTGAGGCGGGCCTTCTTCCTTTAGAAACAATCATCCAGTGACAGCACCTCAATTACGAGCTCCCCACTCATCTACAACTTGATGTAAAAATTTAAATTCATTCTGTATTTCAGAAAACGACCTGTGTGAAAACAAAGAATACTTAAACCACTGATACTGTTTAATTCTACACGTTATCTAAATATGTAGTTAGGAAACGCGCCCATCTACCTTCAATTGTTATTTTTCTCTCAATTACCATTTAAGTGAGTTTTTAAAACTGTTTCCTTCCTAACTCATGGTCTCAGTCCTGAGAACACAGGCTGAGAGTGAGCCACAGAGGTTGACCCAATGCCTCTCCCACTAAGAACGTCACGCAGAGCCTACATGTCGCTCAATCCCTGCACATCTAGGGTTCTGAAAGCTGTTCTGCTTCCATCTACCTTTCACATCTGTTGCTGCGTGGCAATCAGTCAACATAAGAAGCTCCACCGTAGCCATAACGAAGCCTCTATAAAAACAGGAAGCTGGAGACATACTGAGCAGCACAAGAGCCCGCCTGGCAAGCTCAAGGCCCAAGTTTGATTTCTGGTCCCCACACCACAAAAAAGCTAGTAATAACAGTAATAATAAAATGAATTTTCATCTGAGGTTTTCAAACCAGTAACGTTGCTAAACTTCAATGAATAACCTTCACCCTTCTCAAAAAATTTTTTTCATCCTCAATTAATGGACAGCTATTGGAGTGTGATATAAATAAACACAGATATTTGGGATTCATTGTACTTACTGGATAAACTTTGTATCAATTTCCATATTCTACATAGTAAATGCAAAAGTTAACTTTTTTATGCTCTATTATGAAAAAAATTAAACACAAAGTTAGGGAGTTGTTAACTGAAAAGTTTTATGAAAATTAAGACTGTATGTGATTTTAAAAAACAGAAAAAAGGTAGTAAAAAGTCAATTAATATAGTCAATATGAATATTTAGTTTACTAATATAGACTGGCTTTGCAGCTCTGAAAAATTCATTTTTTTCTGAACACAGAGCTCACACATGTACAAATTTTTTTTTTCTCAGAATAACTTCTCGACAGTAACATAGACGCACAAGTAAATCTAAAAGCCACACTAAAGAAAGTAACTCTAGAATTCTTCCTGCAAGAAAAATGGAGCACCCCAGCTCGTAAGCAGGCCCTGAAAGAGGACCTGGATGGTCTTACCTCCCAGTCCGAGGGGTGGCAGGTGCCGCGGGGCGGGCACCGAGTGGTAGACAAGGAAGCAGGCCAGCATGCTCAGCTCCGAGTCCTCACAGGGCTGCCCGCTGAGGTAGGCGTGCACACACAGGTCACCCCCGGCTGCGAGGAACAGAGATGGAAGGAGTTGAACCAGGGAGGACAGGACAGGGCTGCAAGGCTCTGAGACGCCTCCTTTCCATACTCTTTCATCAAGAGTTAGTGGGCACCTAGTCTGCGCCAGGTGGGCACGACGCTGGGCAATGGGGCTACTGTGCAAGTGGCACGACACAGGTCACTGCAGGAACAAGAGCGCTGCGGAGAGGGCTCGCAACCAAATAACCACAGAAGTGTGTGGCTACACTCCTGCAGCATGGGGGGTGCGGAAAGCAGTCTCCCCAGACACCCGTTGAGCCGCCCTTCCTTCCACCCAATGACGGGGTGTCTGCAGGGACAGCCTTTGGTCCCAGGTCTGGGGCCAGGTTAGTCTTAGCAGAAGTTCTCAGGATTCAATGTGAATCATAACCCACTGCAGGGCTGGCGAGGACACAAGCTGGTGCCCACAGTCCAGAGTTTCCAATTAAGTGGACCTGGGGGAGAGCCAGACATGCTGCATTTCTAATAATTCTCTAGTGCTATGCTATTGCTCCAGGAACCACACGTAAGAGAAGCACCAGCCTGGGGCCGTCAGAGCAATCCTGCTACTCCTGACACGAGATCTAGCCCAGGACAGGACAGGCAGACCTAAACCTGCAGCCCAAGATGTCACAGGGGCAGATCGAGAAACATACACAAGACACAATTTGGGCCAGAGAGGGAGGAGAAGCTTAATGCCCTGCTTCCTCCTGGAAAATGTTGTCATTCCTGTATCACAAACCCTGGAAACAACTCCACCTTTCTCTGAGCACCACAGAGAGCTTGGGCTGAGGAACTGCAACAGCTGTCTTATCGTTATTACCACGAGAAGAAGGGTGCTAAGGATGGAGCCATGGAGGGCGCAGTGTAGCTGAGGGAGCCTCAGAGATGGAGCCCCTCTGGCCTGCCTTACCTGCAACAGAAGTTCATTTTGTCAGACTTCTATCACTGGCAGATAAAGGCATTTGAAACATGAAAAAAATCTGAGAGAAAAGGGTGACAAGAAAGCTGCCTGGAATTTTGAGAAGGACCTGCGAACCAAGGCTGTGAGGATGAGATCACAGGTGAGTCTGAGAGAGTTCAGGGTTTTGGGGAACCAGCAGGGCCATGTGGTCAGCGGGGAGCTGAAGGACCGCAGAAGGGAAGAATGCCTTGCACTTCATGCCCACGCTGGGGCCACACGGGGAGTTTCATGTACAAGTGAGTCAGAAGCTTTTGAAAAGGCTTAATTAAGCCTGGGTGGTTAGTTAAATCAGTTAGTTTTTTAAAAAATCATCCTGTCACTTGACCAAAGATATTAGAGAGGGAATAAGAATAAAAAGCAAGGAGGAACATAAAAGTTTTGGTCTACACACAAGTCATAAAATGTGGACATGTTTAAGAAATATTCAAGTTAGACTGGAGAATACAGCATGGATTGGCTATTTGGGGGCACAGGGGGAAGAGGATGACTCCCAGAAGGGCCAATCAAAAAACTGACAGTGAAGCTGACTGAGAAAGAATGGTTAGAAGAGCCTTTAAAAAGTACCAGAGAGCACGCTGCCACAAAGATCCTAGGAGGTCCACTTCCGTGTCACAGAGATGCAGTGAGGTGACAACTAAAGGCTCCACTGAACACGCCAAGAGGGACGCTAGCCTATGGCAGGAGGAAAGCACTGAGGTTGGGAAGGCAGAGGAGCGGAGAGACTGAAGGAGGCAGGAAGAGAGCCTTCACTGAGTAGCAGGTCATGAAGGAGAACACAGCAGTTCATTAACTTTTCTCGCCTCCTAGTTCCACGCCTCCTGCCTCCTACAGACTGAGCTCAGCAGGCTCTACCTCTGAGCTATGATCCCAGCCCTTTCTATTTTTTATTTTGAGATAGTGGGAGTTTCCAAGCTGGGCTCAAACCTGAGATTCTCCTGCCTCAGCCTCCAATGTGTCACCACACCTGGCAGTGCCAACACAGCACTGTATCCCACGGTGGTGGCCAAGCAAAAGGGTAAAATTTGAAAAATAATAGAGAGCTGCAAAGGGTTAAGGGCCAGGTGGACTAAGCACGGCAAAATGCTGGAAACTCCTGAAGCTCAGAGATGGCATTCACGACAGCACTTCATTTTCTTTGCCTATGTGCCACGTTTTACATAATAAAATACTAAAAAGTTAATAAAACATTTTAAGTTCTTGACCTTAAAACCTACCTTCTGGGCCAGCGAGATGGTTCAGTGGTCTAAAGCGTCTGCTTAGGAAAGTGCAGGCAACTGCAGGAACTGCGGTTCGATCCCCAGCACCACATGCTGCGCCAGCCCCACCACCAGGGCAGGCTGAGCCAGCCATAAAATAAGTAAAATAAAAATAAACAAACAAACAAAAAAAAAACCTACCTTCTATGCCTAGAACTACTGAGGAGACAGAAGCAAAAACATCTACACAGCAGGACAGGTCTGCACTGTCACATCTGCGGAGTGCAGTCTGGGTCAGGAGGGACCCGAACAGTCCACAAGGTATTGGGGATTTTCGCTGAGGGAAAACACACCCGGGATTTTCTGATGCGGATGTGCAGGCTCTCCACCCCCAGGCCAAAGCCAATCACCTGTGCTTTGATCACTTAACAGTTTTTCCAAAACGTGGTTTTTCACTAACACTCAACACATTTTTGGAAAATCAGAATGGGAAGTCAAGTTCAGTGTGGGTGTGCAGCTCTGCTGGAACCCACAAATGCTCAACAACCAGATGTCAGGCAGGGACACTGCAGGACTCTGAGCTTCTTCTATAAGGCCTCGCACCAGACAGCAAAGATCTAGGGACACAGCCCTTTCCTGTAGCAAAGCTGTGCTAGGGGCAAGCCAAGGCAGAACTGAATGAAAAGAACCAAAGCCTATCAAATAAAATTTGTTCTCTAAAAATGAGAATACAGATGACTAGCAAAATAGTTACAAAATTTATGATCTTTTCAAATACCAAGAGAAAAGGACAGATCGGACATCACTGTTAGAAAGTCTGGAACTGGGCCAGCAAGATGGTTCAGCGGTCTGAAGCACCTACTTAGGAAAACTGAGCTTCCTGGAAGGATCGCGGTTCGATCCCCGGCACCACATGCTGTGCCAGTCCCAGCCCCAGGGCAGACTGAGCCAGCCATAATACAAATAAATAGATAAATAAAGAAAGTCTGGAATTGCTCTCCATCAATAGCTCCTACAGTCTGGCTCACAATTCAATTTTTTTCCAGCTTATTTCCTAGTATTTACAAGGAAGTGGCTTCTAGTTGAATTATATGAAAATGTTTAGGTGTTACTGGCTATTAATAGCTTAGTGAATCAATTGAGAACTGCCATTACTAGTGGTACTACTAAGATTTGCATTTACCCAAATCAAGAGTCAACTACAGAAATTCACTGCAGACATGTATAAAAATACATCCCCAGAAACAGAAGGCCACTCATTGCACCACTGAGTAGAACACTCGTACGAGTCAGGAGCAAATGAACACTGCCCTTTGGGTCAGAAGGCAGCCATAAGGCAGAAGCCACGCTGCACCTCCAAGGGCCTCAAGATGGACTGGGGGCTGGGAAAGCACTGGCTCAGGAAGGACCGGGCAAGTGCTAAGGGTAACGCCTGGCAGATACAGGGAGAAACAGGAGGCAAAGAAAGCAGCTGCCGGGCCTGGTGCAGACAGGCCACACCCAGAAGACAGAGGCATGGAAAAGCAATGCAATCTGACGGGACAGAAGATAAAACAGGGTCCTGAAGTCAAGTGATGCCTACAATGTTATTTATATTTCTCTAAAGTCTCTAAAGCTGAATTGGATGCTTTCTTTTCAATGAAGCTGAAGTAGCTCATCAGAGGCTAACTCATCTCATTGGAAACACCCAATCTGCAGTCGTCCGGGCTAATACTTGATTCCTCTTCCTTACCAATTAAACCTGAAAACAGCACCTCCCGACCCAGCGCACTCTGAAAATCCACGGGCACAACACCTGTACCTTGCAGCCACTGGTCCAGGGTGTTGTCGATGGTGCACTTCACCACAGGGAGGAACTCAGAGTTCATGAAGAGCCCTCGCTTCGGGTGGCTCTGCAGCCGCTCCTGATGGCTTCGGGAGCTAAAAAACTCTAACACCAACTTTATCTGCCACAGTTCAGAAGTCTCAGACATTTCTCTTCTTCCAAGTCTTCTTATAGCCTGGAGGAGTGAGGAGGGACAGCAGTCCACTTAGGGAAAGGCTGATGGCTTGCTGCGGCATACAGAAGGCCAACAAGGGGTCTGGGGATCCCCCTGCCTGGCAGCCATCTGCCACGAAGAGTAGCCCTTCCCGGTGCAAGCGTGCGGCTCAGTTCCTTCAATACAACCCCACACAAGTGGCTTTCAGGCAAATGAGCCTGTGCTTAAGATGCGCAACCGATCCAAGTGAACAATGAGCACCACACAGGTGCACAGCCCGCCACTGCTGGGAAACTCAGGCAGGACGGGAGATGTGTAAGAATCAGGACAGCTTCTGGGGCGGAAGGCAAACAGCGCCTCGATCATGCTGCTCTTGACACCTATCTACGAAGTGATCAGGGACGCAACTGGGGAATGTCTGCCCAGAGACTGCCATGACTGCAAAGGGTAAGGGTGCAGAGAGCAAAGCCAGGAACTCTTGCAGGGAACTGCAAAGCCGTTCTCAGCTGCTACAGGAGGTCTGGCAGTGCAAACAGCAGATTGAGAGTTTCCCACTGCGAAAGGGTGGGTTCCAGACAAAAACAGTCTTCTGACCCACCTGCTCATACTGGACCATGTTAATTCTTCCAATTAAGAATGCTGCATAACACCACATGATGTTAGGCTTGGGGGAATCACTCCCCGCTTGTATATATTTTACCACTGCATATTATTTCTTTGGCTTCAAACATGTAGTTCCAAACACTTATCTTAAACTCCTATCACTTTTACTTGCTGAGCTGTTTAAAACTACAGAACCTATATCTTGTCTCAGAAATTCTGATTGATTAGCTGGGAAACCATATTTGAGAACCCATATTTTAAGGTTCCCCAGACAAAGTTTAGGCAGGTTAGAAAACTGCCTTTGCTTAAGTGAAATTTTGGGTTGCAGAGATACAATACGATTAAAAAGCTGCGCATATTACTACCAACACATAGTGAATAAACTGGTTTGATCCATTAGGAAAGCCGTTAAGCATTATTTTCTGCAGTATTAGGCTCTTTAAAGCAGCAGTAATAACAAGAGAAGTTGAAAAGTGAACTCCACTCTAAATCACTGAACACTACCGGTTCTGTGACTCCCTAGGTCACCTGGCTGTGACTCCACCTCCCTGCCCTCCTCAGGGACTATCTGCTCACACAATGCTCATCTGCAATCTTCTCTAGGAAGGAGCTCTGCCAGGAGAGGGCAAGTGTCCACTCAAGGAAGGAGTGGGGAGCTCTGCTGCTCCCCCTAGACGAGGGAGGCAGAGAAGGGGCATGGAGACATCTAGAGCTTCCAACTAGGACAGGGTATCCTGCTTAAGATTTCAAAAAGCAAAGAAGAAACTAAAAGGAAGAATACAGATTCATAGGGACTTTACCACACTAGTTCAGGTCATTTGAAACTCAGGATAAATCTCGTCAGAAGTGGAACAGGGTTTTGGAATCATACCTGATCCATTGCGATGTACGCAGGCAACATTTCCGGGGTCTCCTGAGTGACACATTCATAGAGTACTGAAGAAAACAGATCCAGAATTTCCTGTTTCTGTGGAAAATCACAAGCATTTCGTAGTGCATCACAGTAGATTCCAAAATCAGTTCAAGAAGTAAGTGTACAATAAGCTCTCCAGTGAGTGATATACAACAGTCTTCTCTTTTTTGTTTTTGAGACAGGGTCTTGCTGTATAATTCAGGCTGTCCTCAAACTCACAGCCATTCTGCCTCAGCTTCCCTAGTGCTGGGATTACAGTCATGCACCATCGTGTCTTCCAGTAATCTCACTGATAACAAAATCATACCACATGCAACATCAAAGATTAAGAACAATACAACTTTAGTCCCAAGGGACAATTAAGGACAGTAAGTGCTGTGACAGTGATGGATCAAACCAGGATAAAATGAGCCAATAAGAAAGCCCAGAGCTATCTCAGGTCAGGCTAGGAAAAGCAGGTCCTGGAAAGAGAGTGCAGCATCCACAAACCCAAAACAAGTTCGGGTTTGGGGCAAAAGATTCAAGTTCAGCCAAGGCAGGGGGACAGACATACAGCTTTATCAGAGGCCTGAGGCCTTGAGTGTGTGTTGCAGCCCTAGCTAGCCTGTGGGCTGCGCATGTGACATCTCCAAGTGGCTGTTCCCTCCTCTGTATATCTGGAATGAGAAAGCTCCTAACAACAATATCAGAATTACATGAGAGAATGACAGACAGCACTGAGCAGAGTGTATCACTTATTGTGAAGAGTCAACAGGAGAGGGCTGGCCATAGCTCAGCAGATTAAAGTGCCTGCTCAGGCAGACCTAGGGACTGGGGCTCGATCCCCAGCATAATGTACCGTCCCTGCACCCAGGCATACTGAGACAGTGATTGAGACTGGGTGTGGTGGTGCATGCCTGGAATCCCAGCACTTGGGAGGTTGAAAACAGTAGGATCACTACGAGTCCAACCTGTGTAGTGAGACCCTGTAGACCCTGTACTAAATACATAAAAAAAAAAAAAAGTCAACAGGACAGGGTAAGGTCCCTCAGTCCTCAAAACAATGTAAAGAAGCATCTACTATAATTTCATTTCTAGGGCTGCGGAGATAGCTCAGTAGAATAAGCGCTTGCTGCAAGTACAAGGTCCTGAGTTCAATCCACTGTACTGCCGGGGGAAAAAAAACCTCATTTCTAGAAATAAGTACCACAGGAAGAGGTTGAGAATTTTCCCTAAAGCCATAAACACAGGCTACCATCCTAGGTTGTCTCCTATAGCTGTTCTCTCCCTGTGTGCATTGTGGATCGAACCCCATTGAGAACAGCTGTACAACCAACAGAAAGGAATGCAACACACAAAGAAAACAAAACTGATAAATTCTGTAAAAACAATAAAGGCATTAAACACTGAAAAGCATAAATCACTATAAGGAGAACAAGAAATGCCCTCACAGCCACCAAAACTGTCTTCGAAATTTTAAGTTGTTTCACTTATGAAGGTAGGCAGTTACTGAATTTAAGTTTTAAACCATAGAAATGTATACTTGCAAAAAACCCATCTATGCCCAGCAAGGGCCAGATCATGAGTTTGATTCCTAGTGCCAAAAATTATTTTTAAATATGAAATAAAATAAAATAGAAACAAGTTCTGTTCTAGCAACTAAGTCTGTTAACTGAACTGATGGGTAAATGAGGAACTATATACAGTATGTGTATTATAATATTTGAAATGTTAAAAGAAATTCTAGCTTGATGATTTTGCTTTTATTTGCATAACTTTTTTTCTTTTAAAAGTATTTTGTGAAAAAGAAACGTATTTTGTGGAGGATCTCACTATGCTGCTCGGACTCCCAGCGATCCTCCTGTTTCCTGCCTCCCCAGCACTGGGATTACAGTCATGCTGGGATTACGGCTGCCGGCTCAGTGCACTCAGGGGTAGGGCTGGCACAGCACGTGGCTGCATAACTCTAGTATGCAGAATTACAATGTATAGCAACATAAAACTATAGTAATATATAATATAATCAGCAAAAATCCCAGTACCTTATAAACAAGTTACACAGTACAAAAAAAAAGAGGTTCTACAAACAAGATGTAGAGAACTGTACCAAAAAAACAAAAGATGGGCCATAAATCCAAGCAACAGGTTGAAGTACAGCAGGTCATTAAATGAGGAATACCAGGCATACTTACCTGACCCATATTCACAGTCGGTTTGCAGAAATACTCAGCAAATGACAAAAGCGCTGGATCAGAAGTGAATGCTGAAATTGTTTCAGGCTAAAAACACCAAACCACAAGCATGTGAGATAAGACGCGATGACTTAGGGACCCACTCCAACTACCATGCCCAGTGCTGTACGCCCCCTTCCAGGCAACGCTCCCACAAAGCCCGAAGTGCACAGCCTTGCTGGAGCTCTGCCACCCTGCTCAGCTAAGCTACACAAACCTTTCACCAAGAGGTCACTAAAACAACAGGTCTTCTTTTTTACATAACTTATCCAAAAAAGACTTTGTCCTTCCCTCAAAGACTATTCAAAGCCTTCTAGGAAACAGAGCTATCAAAGAACACTGGATGACGTAGCATTCCTCAGTAAGCCCATCACAAAAGGAGAAACAGCCTTGGAATAATCAAAATCATAAAGGAAGAAAGCAGCCCGGGAGCCTCTGGGTGCCAGGAGAAGAAAAAGTGGATGTGAGTGTGAGGACAGAATCTAAGATCTACAGCATGCACTAGCTCCAGCGATGAAACTAGTGATAGCTGCACAACAGTACCAACAGAGACAGCATCTACCACTGGAGACAGTAAACTTTATATCATGTGTATTTTACCAATAAAGAATTTGGAGAAAAACTCCAGAATATTGCTCAAGTTCAAGTCTAAAAGTTGAATATGAAGGCATTACTATTTTCTACCAAGGTTTTTTTTAATTTCTAAGCTCCCAGCAGGCAAGAAATCAGTATTTTCATTTTTAATTGAAAATAAAAGGGCCAGCCAGATAGCTCAGCGGACTAAAGCATCTGCTTAGGTAGAGCACAACAGCTGGGGATCATCCCGTGTGCCGGCCCGCCCCCAGGACATGCTGAGATGCTGATTGAGACTGGGCATGGTGGGGTGCGCCCGTAATCCCAGCACTTGGGAGGCTGAAAACAGGAGAATGACTACTAGTCCAATCTATGTAGTGAGATCCTGTAGATTAATTTGTAAAGAAAAAGAAAATAAAAATGCTCAGTGCTCAGGATGCACCAAGGCCTTGCCCACGCTGGCCAGCCAAGAGCTCAGCACCGCGTACAGCTCACCACTCGCCCACCTTCTAATTTTTAATCGCTCTCCCTTTTCACAGTCAAAGTCTAAACTCATCTATGTTCTCATCTGTAAAAGTAATAATGCTCACTTAAGTTAAACTTTGTTGAAAAATGCTTCCAAAGTATTTCATAAGACACCCACTAAAAACTGCCAAACAAAATCCACAGGTATCAACTTTCTGCAACTTTTAGAAAGGTATGACCATTAGTAACTGATTTAAAATGGAATATGGATTAACTATAATAAACAGCCTTCTACTCGGAAGAATGCAGAAGCCACAGCAGCCTCTGGCTGCCCCTAATGGGTCCACCTGCCACATCTCTGTTGTTTGTACCTAGGATTCTGACTGCTTTACAGAGACATCTACAGCAAGAACATATTTGCTTCTAGAATTCTTAAAACTTGGGGTTAAATTCAGAAATTTTAACGTCAGATCACAAAACACAGTTTTTAGTGTGAGAAATTTCAGTTCAATGGAACAAACTGTTTCAAACACTTGTCATGCTGACAAACACTATGCAAATAGTAAGCTAACAATCCATCACTCTATCCTCACCAAGCTCAAGAGACAAGGGATGATTTAAACTGGAAGTTATTAAGTGCTAGACTGCAAAAATCTTTTTGCTATAAAATAGCAAATTTCCACTGAGTTGAGAGGAGTAAGAAAGAATCAGCTATTTGGAAGCATTCAGATTTTATGAGTGTTCTTGCCACCTCATGTCAGTCTTACTCAAGGGCACTGACAGGCTGTCCCTACTTTATTACACTGCCACATAAAGGGAACCAAGGGCAACCAGGCTTTATAGCCTGCAACAGTAACAGAGGAAGCAAGTGAGATCTGAAATCACTGGCTCTCTGAGTTTTTATTAATCAACACTTACCTTAAAAGCCCGCGCTTCAGAGTTCCTGTTGGCAACAGTCTGGGCCAACAAGCTTTGCCACCCCATTGGATCCTCTTTGTAGGACAGCTGTCCTGCCCTGAGCTTTACGTATAAAACGCCATCCTTGGAAAGGATGGACCTGAAAGAGAAAAATATGAACTTAATATGAGAGCGACAATGCCATGTTTACAGGAGATGAAGTCTTGGCTAGTCTCCACTAAGGCAGTGATTGTCTCCTATGTGTAAAACTTAGCCAGCCCCTTCAAGAAAGCTTCAAATAATGTTCCACCTTCCTTTCATATCTGACTCCTGGTATATGTTAAATGAGAGGTGTTCTGACTGCCTGCTCAATATGAGCTTCAAAAGGAGCACTTATCCAACGCTGTTTGCTTTTCCCTACAGCCCCTGGCACTGTGCACAGGACAGAGAGATAAACATGTAGTAACTGGTCTGCAGCAGAAAACAATGCTGCAAATCTAAAGATAAAAATCACATAGAAATTAGCTATTATACAGTGTGGAACACTTATAAATTAGAACCACACTATAAAAACGTTTACATTCTTAAACTTTCTAGAAATGTAAAGGTATAACTTAAGATACTATCTAAGGTACAATACTAACACACTAATTACTTGCACATGACTTTGAATCTATTATAATCTTAAAATACGAAAACATTCTAACAAAAGAATAGTGTACAAAAAAGGTGTAGTTTGAAAACACCAGTTGTTACAGTAAAGTCCCATTGTATACATACATACCAGCACTACTTTCTTAAATAAGATCTTACATTTCTACAACAGATAATCCCACTTTTGTCTCAAATTACATCATTTCAAATTCTTAAATGAATAAAGGTAAACATTTAGCATTTAATTTCCAAATTAAAACTTGTACTTTATTAACTACATCTCCTGACCATTGTCTTAAATGAGGCCAGCAAGTGACACACAGCCCTCTAGTCAATGATCTATAACTCATACCTCCCCATATACTTCTATGAACCTCCTAGAAGGCACATGAGCAAAAGTCAATATACTTACTTCAAGTGTTGGGTTCCCTTGCTTAAATCTATGAGCAGTTCCCAGTATCTCGGGCCTTTAACTTTAATCTGTCAAGATAAATGTAAATACAGTCAACCCTAAGCTGAAACAGTGCTAGTCTGACAAAGTGAAACCTGGGCCTCTAACAGGAAATAACAGCTGGAAAGAGATGCGGAGAGGTTAAGACCCATTTCTTGACAAAAGGGCATGTGAACCCTTCCTGAACACACCCAGCCTCTAAGTAAAGATCTCCAGACAAAACCTCTCCTCTTCCTGACTTTACTCCTGCTGCTGCTTTCTGTTTTCTATCTAACAGAGGCTTCCATACAGCTACTGTTAACGTCATGATACTTCTACTTCAATTTATGACTTGGACAGACCTCCCTAAGTCACGCCCAACTTACTTGCTTTAAAAGGTGGAGTTCTGGAAGAAGAGTAGGAGCCATCAGTTCTTCTTTGGTTTGTTCATACCACTGAGTGCCCTTCACAAAGGTAAAGTACAGTCACAGTTTACCAGGTGGTCAGCAGAAACCACAGAAAAAAGTAGTACTCCACACCTTCCCAATCCCACACCTTGCAGGTTGCGCAGAGGCATAAATCCTCTCACATAGTAACCAGCTCCCGAGTAAATGCCTTCTCAGGCCAGCAGTCCTCAGGAGCTGCCTTTGCACAGCTTCTGGGTGCATGCACGTTTCTTCTCAGCTGAGAACAGGCCCCGCTCTGCTGGTAATTCTCAGCCCTAAGTCTACCATGACAGCTGCCCCAGCCCCAGAGCTGGACACTGGCTCTCCTAGGAGTACTCCACGCTTCCAGGTGTCACCTTCCATTCTCCTCCCAGCTCCCAATGGACAGAAGCTCCTTAAGGAGTACGAAAGTGTCACCTCATTTTTGTACCTGAGGCTGGCAGGGTTTTGATACACAAAGGGCACTTCACAACTTGCTGGAGGATGTATATATGACTAGTGATCTATTTGTATATCTAAATAAAATATCTCTCAACAAATACAACCCTAAGAATAGTGTTAACTCAACTAGTTAACTAGTTTTAGAATACCACTATCAGTCGTGTAATACTATCAGTGTTAGATACTACTATGAGTCATATAAAATTATCAGGAATGTTTTCAAATTATAAACTCTAGGGACAAAAGAATAGCAGATGATGCCTAAATAATTACACCCATGGACTATAAATGAGTCTCAAGGGTCTAGCAGAATATTTAAGAACTCAACTATATATAACAGTTTACTAGACAATATTATTAAAGATATTGGTATGGTTTGTGTCTACATGTCTCCATTATGGTTCGTGTCTAGCTGTCCCCCAAAAGCCTCATGCAGTCATGGGGCGGCTTCTGGAGTTTGTGATTGATTCTTGATCCAAGGTGGGATCATGGGTGTGAGTGCCCTGGGGCAGACACTCTGAATTATAATATAAGGAGAGGAGAAAGGCTTGCTGGCTGCCTGAGCTGCTGCCACTCCCTTTGTTCTCTGCTCTTTGCCTTCTCCATGAAAGGTTGCTCTCTGCCATGTGCTGCTCTGTCTTGGAGCTGGCTGAGTACAAACTGAAACCTCTAGTAACTGCAAACTAAATACGCCTTTCTTTCCTTAAGGTGTCAGGTATTTGTCCCAGCAATGAGAAGAGTGACTGAGAGATACCTCCCAAAGCCTCACGCAGTCGCGGGGCAGGATTCCAGAGTTTTTGGTTGACTCACGGTCCAACAATGGGATTATGGGTGCAGTGCTGTACAGCCTGGGGGCAGGCAGCCTGAATGAAACACAAGGGAGGCGAAGAGGCTTGCTCTCTCTGCCCCTCCCTTTCGCTTTTGCTGTTTTCCAGCTTCCATGAACTGTTGACTTTTCTACCATGTTCTCTGCCTTAAAGCCATCCATACAGACTGAAACCTCTACGAACTGTGAACTAAAGAAACCTTTCCTTCCTTCATTTTGCACATTGGGTATTTTCAGCAGTAAGAAAAAAGTAACCAAGACAGATATTCCAACCTACAAAGTCGAGTGATAATAAAGTTACCAAAAAATGACAGGAAGAGTTACCTTGTAGGTGACTTCTAGGAGGGCATAGCATGGCGTGTTTGTATCCACATCCACAGGCACCAGGAGCCTTGGTTCTGCAGCCAGGACATAGAGGTGCCGGAGAGCCTGGAGATGATACCTGAGCACAAAAATACAGCGAGGAGATGCCACAGCCGCAGGGGCACAAGCTCTGCAACCTGGCATGGCCTACAGGATACCAGACCACAGGAGCCACACAGCAGTAGCTGGAAGTGAACAGCAATCTTGAAAAGGATCACAAGTTCAACAAAAAGGTAGTGCAGAAATTCTTTTAAAAAGCATAATTGTGATCTCTGAGCTACGAGTTTCTCTACCTGAGTTCTGTTAAGTTTTACAGGAAAGTGAAAAGCAACTGTAGACTGCTGATAAAATCAGACTTCCCAATTATCCCTGTCTGCTCAACATGGACATCTCAGGAATGTACTTTCAGGTTTTTGTATTGTCTTGTTTTTCTTACGGACTGACAAGAGGAGAAAGGGCTGGGTTCACACAGGAAAGCTCTTCTACATTTATATACATGTACGTAAGGACCCACATGCCTTTCCCCGAAGTACACAACAAAAACTGATGGGTGAGATGACAGCTAGTGTATGTATATGCAGACTGAGTTTTAAAAACTTTTTAAACTTTAAAATTTATATTTTAGAATATAAACATACAAGTTTTTATATTTTTGATCCTGTAAGAGATAAAGTCAGGCTTCAATTTAAAAAAAAATTGTTACAAAGAATAATCTCCCTCTTCCAGCCCAATTCTACCTACTCTTATAAATCTTACCAAAAATAAAATCAATAAAGGCAAAAAAAAAAAAAAAAAAGGATGTTTATAAGTTCTAGCAAGATTCTTGACATTAATCATCACATTCCTTTGTCAAAATAGTCCAGGCTAGGTGTGAAAGTGATCACCTACATTCCCAGCCCTTGGGAGGCTGAAGCAAGAGGATCACCAAAAATTCGAGGCCAGCCTGGGCTACACAGTGAGTTCAAGACCAGCCGGAACCACACAGCAAGCACCTGTCTCAAAACACAAACCAGTAGAAAGCACAAGGTCCTGAGTTCAACACCCAGTACCAAAACAAACAAACTGAACTAACCCTACTAGGACCATGACCAGTACTACGAGGGTGCAGCGCTCTACCTACGCGACAACTGACTCTAACAACTCAAAGCTCTCTTGCTAATGGGCAGGTGTGAGCCACATGTCAGAGGTCAAGCAATTTAACAAGCGCACTTAGGCTCCCCTGCTGCCCCAGATCAGGCCATCCTCCCTCCGCGCCACATACACAGGACACTGCGGTTTACATGAAGCTACTGGCTGCAATCCACACTCAGGTTCTTCCCTCCTAGCGTGAGTGCTGCTGACCTGCTCTAGGCAGAAGATCAGGTTCCTCCACTAAGCGCACTGCTGGCGAGACTTCACAGGATGAGCTATTTTCTTCCCTTCCCCCATAAAACTTCACGGTCATCTGCACTGAGTGCTTCTAAAGGGTTGAGGTCCCATTGCTCACTGCCACTTCTACATTACCTGGGGGGGTTTTTGCTGCATTTTGCTTTTCTTGTCTCTTCTATGTCAAAACATCTCAGTATGTTTTGTAAAAAAGAAAACTCATAAAGAAACTGCCACTAAATCAGATTAACTTTTCTCTTGGAATTATTACAGCAGCAAAGGTATCTTCTTGAATTTCCCCTCGTGACTATCATTTCGTTGCTGAATCTGAGCCTGGAGATAACCGTGCTTGCCTACTTCTCAACTCCGAGCAGTTCTACAGATTTCAGAATGGTACGCACTGGTCAGGCATCCGAGTACAAAGTTCTCATCCAGCCTAATACTGTTTAAGAGAAACTTCAAAGATTTTCCAGGAAGATAACTAAGTATAAGAACAGTTTAAAATGCTAAGCTAGAAACAGATTCAGGAAACCAAACCATGACCAGATTATCTCCATGGAGAACCCGAGAAACCTCAGACTCACCGGTTGTCAGTGCTGTGAGCCGGGAAGTGTGGGTAGAGGGCACAAAGAAGAGCGGCGATGGAAGAGTTGGACGTGCTCAGAGAGTATCTGCGGAGCAGAGGTGGGAGGCAGGGTGTCACTACTGCTGTGCACACTTTCGAGTCTTTCTTTAGAACCAGAAAATTGGGGTATTGACAAATACAGATGTGTCAGCAGTGAGAACGCTTCAGATCATCTGCTCTTTAAGCAGAAAGACCATCCTATGAATGTTAAAAGTTTAATCTCTGAATTAGCAAGGTTTTAACCTAAACTAGGATAACAGTGAAGATCACAAAGAAACCCTAGAAATTATATACAATGAAAGTCATGCATGAAATATGCCACCTTCTTCCAGTTCATGACTTAAAAATACAATGTCTTTTACTAGGTGTCCTATGTATTATATTATTTTTCTGTTTCTGTAAGTCATGACTGTTCTGTTAGAATGATGCGAGTAAGTGGAAAAGGCAAAAGTTACCACTAAAAAGTTATAACAAAAGTACAACAATTAATTCTCTAAATCTTTTTTTCTTATCAATAGGTTACTTTTAGACCAGGCCTGGTGACACACATCTGTAACACCTGCATTTGGGAGGCTGAGGCAGATTTGCTGCAAGTGCAAAGCCAGCCTGGGCTACGTAGGGAGTTCAAGGCCAGTCTGAACTACACAGCAAGACCTTGCCTCAAGAAACTGAAAAGAAAAAAAGATACTTTTCTACCAAGGTTATAATCATTTTTGAAAATTTCTACTGAAATTTTCTTTAGTCTATTTCCTTAGTAAATTTAGTAAACAGGCAATTTAGTATAAAGGTCTGCAGTATAAATAAGAATTTATCACTCAGCACATACACTCAGTTAATGAGTTGAGAAGAAATTTTAGCATCTAAGCAAAGAAATGCATCTATTTTGGCACAGATCATTCTTCCCTCTACCTCTTTGATATAGCCAAATTCAGAATGTTAAGGCATCACTGGGACTTGCCAGGTAGCTCAGTCTGTTAAAGCACATGATTTAGCAGAGTCTGTCAAGCACCAGGGACCATGGCTTGATCCTCTCCCCCACATAAAGCACGAGACCTGCCCTTAAGGCAGCCTCAGCCAGCCAAAAAAAAAAACAATGTTAAGGCATCAGTGTTAGAAACAGGGATTAAACATAATGGTACAGGAAGCACGGTAGCCTTAACTGATGTCAGAGCAGACACATAACCATTTAAAACCTCACAATCACTGAAAAGGGAGCAGCAGCAGAGGAAAAAAGCCTATTCAACACAAAAGGAGAATGAGTAGAGTCACACCACAGGGAATGATGAAACGACTGAGAGTACGAATAACTACAGGTGTTTTTCTGAAAAGAAAAAAATGTTCAGAAACACAAAATGGAGTTTTTTAGTAATGTTTCTTTAACTGTTATTAATTCTAAACAATTTTAAAAAGATAATCCCACAAAAATGTTTACAAATGCACACCTTCCTCACACCTTTATGTTTTGTATTTCTAGCACTGTGAGCCCCAATGGTCCAAGGGTAAACATAAGCCCCTATGACTTGCTGGAGCTGGAGCAGCCGACCAGTCGCATGTGTTAGAGCTACACTAGTGAGGGAACGCATCACATTTGTGGACGGGAAGACTCACTGCTGAGACACATTTAAATTCCCCTCAAGCTGATGTCCGGAATCAGTGCAGCTCCAATCAGTGGTCCACCAGGGTGTTTAGTATAGAAAAAGATGAACTCTAATATTTGAATGCAAATGCAAAGAACCAAGAACAAAAGAACCATGCTTCTGAAGAAGCAATCCTAGACTAAAAGAGATCTCACGCAAAATAATTTTGAGGGAAAAGAAACACATCCATTTACCTTCCTCCTCCCAAAAACAGAAGTCCGAGGGCCATGTGGTGAGCTAAGTGGAAACCGTAGTTCATCTCGCCACCGGTCTTCATGTGCAAGAAGCGGCAGAGCTGCAGCACCTTCAGGCTCCCCGAGCCGGCCATCACCATGGCGAGCGACAGCAGCACCACACTCAGGCAGGTCTCCAGGTTATACGGGCCTGTCTGGGAACAGACAGAAAAGATGGTATCGCTGGCACTGCGGCTGCATTTCCATGTGCCAAAGCTCACTTAGCTGTCCTGTGATTGTGGGTTAAAAACAATCTGTCAAAACAACCATTTTCCCTGCTTATGATATATAGTTCAAAGCAGAAAATTCAAAAAATTAAGTGTCAAGAAGAAAACAACAACCAGTTGGCATCCCCCTACCCAGTGAGAACTGGTAGTAACTTACTTACTTATCTATCTATCTATCTATCTATCTATCTATCTATCTATTTATTGTGGGGCCAGGGTTTGAACTCACGACCTTGCACTTGCAGGCAGGCACTTATGCCACAGAGTTATCTCCCCAGCCCCCAGTAGTAACATTTTAGTTGTATCTTTCTCTGAATTTTTCTCTATACATCCATTTTTTTTTTTTTTCAAATGAAACTGAGGCAATACTATACAAGGTATTTTTAGCCTTTTTCACAGCTATTTTAATCTTTGTAGACAAAAAAACTTCAAAGAACCCAAATGGATAAAGATGCATGGCTATTCCATAATCAATCTTACTTGACTTTAAGAACTTTTCCTATTTCTAATTTCCCATGCTATAAACAGTATCACATAATCTGTGCAGTTTTTACCAGGAAATAAACTCTGGCAACTTTCCTATTATCAGAGCCATAATGGTTCAAGAGCAACTGAACTTTTGCTAAGCATTGATTTTTGATTTTCTTTTAAATGAAACTTCTGCCACTTGGTTCTGAGACAGAACAACATGAAGTAGGACAATCCCCAAGTGTTATAGCCTTTCTTAGCCATTCCCTAAGAGAGTCTGATAGCCATGCATCCCTCAAGACTCACCACATCATTTCATTAATATCCCAGAATAACAGTAAAAAGTGACCTTATGCATCAAATCTCCCATTTTAAAGTCAAACAGCACAGTGTTTGACAACACAGAAGTGAATTATCAGTGAATTTTCAAGTTTTATTCACAAGGAGAATCATAAAAAACTTACTATGGAAGCATTAGGTGCAGACAAATATGTCATAAAATCTTTTGCAAATTTATGCTGGAAAAACAAAAGAAAACATCAAAGTTAAAAGAAGCACCTTAAGACTTTGGTGAAAACAGAACAGAGTGAACCAACATACTTCTTACCAAACAGTTAAATGCTGATAAATTTTCTGAACCAGCAAATCGAAAACCCAGAGACAAGCAGGCTCCTGCGATTATGTAGACATGTGCTTGCCTGTAAACAGATTACAAGGAATTTAGCGCCATTATCATTTTCTTTAAAATTTATTATCTAATATACTGGGGTGAAAATATTCCTGTTCTCTAAACTTGTTTATGTCCTTCTAGTAAGTCCAGGGTGACTTGAACCAATCAGTAGATTTCTTTATTTATATTTTATATTTTAGGGAAGGGTCTACAGGGTGTTAAGGGTCTCACTACTAGATTACAGACTCATTGTGATCCACCTCTTTACTGCCTCCCAAGAGCTGGGATTACAGGGGCGAGACACCGTGCCCAGTCTCAACTGCATCTCAGCGGCCCTGGGGGCGGGGCTGGCACAGCAGGCCTGGGGATCAAACCCGTCATTTTAATCCAGTGAGCTACTTGGGTTTCTTTTTTTGCTGGCTCAGGCTGCCTTAAGGTTGGGTGTGGGGACTGAACAGCCATCCCCTGTGCCTGACTGGGATTGCCCTGCAGGCGCTTAAACCACTGAGCTAACCCAAAAGCCCCCCACTGAGCTATTTGGCCAGCCCTCCAATCCGTAGATTTCTGTACATTTTTATTTTTAGCAATAGTACCATGTGGCCCTTATCTAAGTCTTGACTACATTCTTCAAATACTCCACAAAGTAATTTTTAAATATCTATTAATTTTTTTTAATAGAAAAGATAAAATAGGGGCAAGTACATGCTAAATCTCCAATAGTGTTTACTCTGGACAAGACTTTAGTCACTTAGGCAAATGCATGCACTTTGAGACTACATTTTCAAGTGAAATAAATTGCATGTGTATGTTTAAATATTGCATTGTTTCTCTTTCAGCTCTTGACAAACTAAAAACGTAAATAAGGACCAAAATGGATGATGGATCCTGGGAAGTAGGAAGAAAATGTTTAAATGGGAAGGGGGCTGGGGAAAGAAAGGAAAGGAAAAGGAAAGAGAACAAGAAGGAAAAAGAAAAACAAAGTTTTGTAAATAAGAAGGGGAAGAAAGTTTGAGGGGAGAAGAGGGAAAAGGGAGGAAAAAAAAGAACCAAGTTATATTACATGCAGGTGCAAATTCCCATTGACAAATGTGATCATTATGCATGTCAAACTACAAACCAATACAAATATTTTTTTTAAAAAATTGAGGGGAAAAGAGCTTTAACTCACACTGCTTTAAAAATAACAAAAAGGGGGCTGGGGAGATAGCTCAGCAGTCTAAGTGCCTGCCTAGCAAGCACAAGGACCCGGGTGGTGCTGGCCACTGAAAGTGGACGTGGTGGCATACGCCTGTTATCCCTGGCTGGGGACGCTGAGACTTTACCAAATAAATAAATACAAGATTTTTTAAAAGACAACTTTCTTTATAAAATGTATTCAGTTGTTTCAGGGTCTCACTACGCAGCTCAGACTCATGGTGAACCTCCTGCTTTCAGCCTCCCCAGCACTGGGATTATAGGCATGCACTGCTCTGACGAGACTCTGACCCACAGCATGTGGTGCTGAGGATCGAACCACGATCCCTGCACTTGCCTAAGCAAGCACTTTAGTCCACTGAGCTATCTCACTAGCCCTAAAAGACAATTATTTTTAAAAAATAAAAATTTAAAAAAGGGCTAGGGATATAATTTACTGGTAAAGCACTTAATCTAGTATAAGGCTCTGAGTTCAACACTATAATAATAATAATGACCATGGCAACAACAAGCCAACCTTAGGGCCAACCAGATAGCTCAGTAGACTAAAGTGCCTGCTTAGGCAGAGCACAGTGGCTGGGGTTCGATCCCCAGCCTGCTGTGCGGGCTCTGGCCCCCGGTGCTCGCTGAGACAGCAACTGAGACCGGGAGTGATGGCGCGTGCCTATAATCCAAGTGCGTGGGATGCTGAAAACAGGAAAATCACTACAAGTCTGATCTATGTAGCGACACCTGTATAACCTGTACTAAAATCAAAAGAAAAAAAAAGAAACCAGTAAGCCAGCCTTATGAATAATCTGATACACAGTGTTAGAAACAAGGAGATTCAGAATTTCTTGAATCATTAACAGTAATCCTATAGTGTATGTGTTTATTTGATAGGTGTTAGAATAGTTAATTTGTATTATAATATTATGTAACTTACGACAAAGTTTCCAAATTCAGGTCCTCTGAGCAAGGTAATTCAATTTCACTCAGAGA
>PVKN010006114.1:0-29207 GCA_004027915.1 Capromys pilorides
TTTTAGCAAATTCAGTTAAATTATCATTTTGACCATTTTTGAAAATATATTTGATACTGATAGAGCAATGATTTAAGATGATGATTCATCATACCTGATTTGGTAATTACTAAAAAATTATTTTTTTCAAATGTCAGCACCTTTCTAGGTTTAGCTTGTGTGGCAGTCTCTTATTGTTCCAGAGGCTGTGACGAGATGCTTCTTTGAGGTTATGTTACAGTGTGATATAACATGCTCCCCATACACGGGGCAGGGAGTCTACCCAGGACCCAGGATCAGCGGGTGAGGCTCCAGGATCACTGGATGGGGGCCAGGAGGCTGGGTGGTTGCACTTGGTCTGTTTCCCTGAGAGTACATACTGGGTTAGTTACTGGTGACACAGAATTACAAATGACAACATGTTATGTATTTTCAGGTCACTGGAAAATACTAAGAAGCAGTAATATTGAAAGCCATCAATGCCTTGAGTCTGCAGCAGTAGCTTGTGATGATGTCTATCTTTATCTTTAAAGAAATGGAGGCATAATAGCTAGGATGGCGCAGGTGGGACAGAATGCAGGTTAGTGTAAGCACACTGTTACTTACGGAAGGAGGTGACTCTTGCTTGGAAATAATTTTGGAAATTAACATGGTTTTGGTATGTTTAAGATGCCATCACAGGGGCTGGTAAGATAGTTCAGTGGACTAAAGTGCCTGCTGAGGCAAACATAGGCAAGCTCAGGAACTACAGTTCAATCCCTGACACCACATGCTGTGCCAGCCCCACCCCCAGGATGGGCTGAGCTGGCCAGTCTGGTTGTGGTGGCCCACACCTGTAACTGTAGCACTGGTAGGCTCAAAACTGGAGGATCACTATGAGTCTGAGCTGTGTAGTGAATACGTTTAAAAACAGAGAAAAAAGGTGCCATCACATTCTGTTTTTTGTTTTACTTTCCTAAATTTTTCCTATACAAAATAGTTTGGTATATTTTTATATTACCAGAGATGATATTCTGCTGATAAATGTTTGATTTTGACTTGAGGTTTCCTGAAGACATACTGTTTTATTTTCAGGTAGACATACATGAAGAAATAAAAATAGCATACTTTCCTTGAAGAAGTTTTATTCACTTTTGTTTTAAAGGGTACTATAGTGAGCCTGCAGAAGATGACTTACACCATTGAGGGATTTGTTAATTTTTAAAGAAAGCTTAAGTGAATGTATAGGCCAGTGTTTCTTGGGTATTTCAGTCTTTTATAAATAGAGAAGTGAGGTAAATTAAATCTTTAATATTCTTTTGAAATTTTCAGCATTTTGGGGTTCATTGTATTTTATATTATTTTCACTTAATATTACTTTCATATCTCAACTGATAGTATGAGGTAATCAGTTATGTTTCAGGTAAGAAGTAAAAGTAAAACTTGTGCTTTCCTTTATAGGTCTTCTAAATAAAGACTTAAATCAGATGGAGGCTTGAGACCTAGTGATGGGATCTTAAATCTGTTTTGACATGTGTGTTCAGGTAGCAGTGCCCTAAGACGTTAAGAAACTAAAAACTTGGACTGAGGAAGTGAAAATAAGTTACTAAAATGCTTCATTTTTGGAATTCAGGTGGTTTATTCTGAGGCTATCATGGGGAAGAATAGAATCTTTTTGTTCTTTTTTTTTTTTGGCTGTTATTCTCCTAATCTGTGCTTTATCCCCATAGCAAAATCCAGTGACACTCCAGTCTTAAGGATGATCTATCTGGTTTTCTTTTAAATCTGTCTCTTGCACCTGGTGCTGTTGCAGTTGTCTAAAAAGGAGTAAAACCAAAAGTTGGTCCTCAAGTTATGACATACTTCTTAGAGTGTTTGTCAATTTCTCAACAGTTATGAAACTGAAAGACTGATGTGTGACCTTCAGAGAACATTTTATGGAACTAAATTCAAGTTTTCTTCAGCTCTAAAGTTCTGAGACTTAATGAGAATCTTTCCTTAGTGACTGTTTGACTATTTGCCTCAGTTTTTTGAGGCAAGGTATTACTAATTCTGATGTAAAATATTCAGTTATTTCTATATAAAATGATAATTTTTGGAAATTGTATGTATGTCATTTTCTAACATTCCCCCCTTCCCCCACCTCTGTGGCTGTCAGTGGCTGTGTATCCATCTGTATACTCACAGTTTCAGTTTGGAAAATACTGCCCCTTGACATGGTGCTTGCTTATCTTGCACTGAGTAGCTTCCCACTGGATGCCTGGGCACTGCAGGCATTCTCTTGTACTTTCTGAAGCAGAGACAGATTCCATGGTTATCTTAGGTTTTATTGTTCAAGTTCGGGTTCTTTCCAAGTGGTTCTACAAGGTAATTGGTGATCTGAGCAGGGCACTTCCTTCTTCAGCCAGGCAGGAAAGGGGCTGAGAAAGAGGCTTATTAACAGGATGATACAGCTAGGTTTAGTGTTGTTTTTGTTGCTTGATAATTTGAACTGACTTTATGCCTCCTCAATAAAAGTAAAATTTTCTTCACCTCAGCCCATTAGCATGGACTTGAAAGTCATCTTTCAGTTTCTGTTATGTTTCCCTTAGGCTAATCAATTCTTGACAGGTGAGAAAAGATATGTTAATCACTCAGTGTTGACTTTATGGGGTGATTTATACATTTTAATTATTGCATAGGCATAGACTTCAGAGAAAATGAGCGGGCAGACTTTATGAGAAAAACAAAGAGATTCTCTCTATGTGCATGTCAGTGTATTAATTTTTATAATGCTGGCTAGCCTCTCACCTTCCTCTGCCCTTCCCCCCACAACATCATTTAGTGCTGTCCAGTGGAGAGATACATGGGCCGTGAGATGTTTAAGGAAAGTGACACCAACTCTACTGATTCCTTATTTTCTCAGGAGTAGGATTTGGGCCATCTGTTGACATTTGTTTTTAAACATCTTGTCCTCTGTGCAGTTTTATCAAATTAAGTTAAAAGCAATATATAGTCCTTAACCGTTTGAGTCCCGGGGGCGGGGAGGGGGGCGGTTATTGAAAAAACACTGTCGAAGAATCCCAAACAGCGCAACTGCGCTTTCTCTAAATGAGTACGAAAAGACCCAAACAGCGTGATAGCGCTTGTTTTGTCTTATGTTGAGAAATACCAAGCAGCGTGATAGCGCTTTATTATTCATCGATGAATCGGATAAAGTGCGGTATACTTATCTCAATGAACGAAGTAAAAATTTTTATTTTGTAATGTATTATTACATTATTATAGTATCATTCTACCTATTGTAAAATGTACTATTTATATTAAAAGGAGCTGTGTGGTGTACTTGCGTCAGTAAATCTGAGTGCTTGACTTTGACAATCGGTAACGCACCATCAGTTGTCCACAATGTTCGAAATGTGCTGGATTTTCTCGACATAAAATCTCAGCAGCGCAATCGCACTGCTTGGGACTCAAATGGTTAAAATGACATAACCTGAGTGAGGACATCAAGTTTGTGTTGCTTTTTGTTTGCATTTTAGGAAGAAATAAAATTGTAATAATATAATCTGGTATTGGCTTATTCTGTGTATTCAATACTGTTATGGTCCTTATCTGCCATGTGTAAGTCCATGGGTGGAATCTGTTCTCCTTGTCAGTCACTTCCTTTCTCCTCACTGCATCTGTCATCTCCTGGGAGGCGATCCTGCTGTCTGCATCTCTCATGGGACACTTGGATGGGAGCATGTTACAGAGAAGTTTGTTTTCTTGGTGCCTCTTCTCCCCAGCAAGTAAGCCAGCCCTGGACAGGGAGCTTAGCTTCAGCTCTAGAGCAGACATTTATGGATTTAGACATTCGATACAGGTTTGTTAGATCAGTGAAGAAGTAGACAAAAGCTACAATGGCTTATGGTTTTAAATTATAGAGTTCTGTATTGAAATTTTGTGTATCTTCAGTCATGTCCCTATCACAAATACTTGGGGAGTTTCTCACTTTGTAAGCTCAAGGGCTGTGCACATGTGTTCTCATAGGTTTGAAATGCTTCATTTTCTGGGTATGTGTGGCCCCAGCCAGCATGCAGAGAATAGCCTGCATGGAAGGATGTGGTCTCCAGTGGTGCTCTGGGGTGTGCAGGTCACTTTCTTCGTCAGATGAGCAGTGAAGATACTGGGTAAGGGAGCACTCTGTGACCAGAGCTGTGGGGTCCAGTCTAGACTTCACAGACGCATGAGAATCACAAACTGGAGAATTAAAGAACGTGGTGCACACAGAAAGCCCCAAGCTCTGGCCTCCTGTGACCATTTTTAGAGAAGTTCAGCCTTGGCATCGATACCAACCAGGAAGCAGGGCAAGCAGGGCAGTGAGGCTCTGCCCTCCCTGAGGGCTGCTGACCCCACGCTGACTCAGCTTTGGCCCTGTGGCTTCACTTGAAAGCTTGCCAGTGGGGTTGTCCTAGCTCATTTCTTTTCATTCCTGTCGCTCCTGACCTAGGATTGAGTGTTTCCCTGGTATTGAAAGAGCATCATTTCAAGCATTGAAGACCAAGGGAACTCCAGTTTCCCACATGACATCATGATGTGCTGTGTGTTCACATTCACCAGTAGGGAAAGGATTTGTGTTCTTAGGCTGTTCAGAACTCTTCCTGATCGTTCTGTCCCATTCCACAAGCCCATCCAGAAATGGAAATGTGAAGGTTAGGTGTGTGTTTAAAAGAAAATATCCTTGTGATGATTGAATGACTTTAAATTGTGGCAAAAGTGGAGAGTTAGGCAATCCAAATAATGTTAAGTGGTAGGTAAATTCTTAAGTACAGTGTTAGCATGTGTCCTTTCATAGATAACACTGAGATAGATGGTGGCCATGCTCCCACATCTGAGGAGGACAACAGCACTGGGTATGTGAGAAATTGAGATGCCATACCTAACATTTTTTAACCAGATTTAAACAGTTAACTTTTGGATTATTCTCTCAAGTAGAGAGAATAAAGGATTCAGATTCATTTTTGTTGTAAATGTGTACCTGTATGTTAAGGAAATAGTCTAAAGGTAACATGAACATTTTTTAAAACTGGAAATGCTGGTCTATTATTGGCTCTCAGCTCTTGCTCTATACTGGGGAGAAGGACCAGGTGACAAAAAGAACCCTAAATCTGTTACACTTCTGTATGCTGAGCCTGTACAGACTAGGCAAGTTAGACTCCTAGGATGGGAAAGGGCACCTCCAGTGTGGCAGCCGCACACCTGTACCCCTTCATGTTGTTGCGTATCCATGGGAATGAGAGGCTCCCTGCCTTGGAGGACCCCTCCTCATCCTAGACAGCTCTGCCCAAAAGAAGTGTTTCTGTTTACCTGACTGCAGTCATAGTCGAACACATGTTTATTTCTAGCTTTGTCTTTATTAAGTCAGGGAATGAGTCTCGTCAGTGTTCCACAAGAGAGATCACTTGGCTTGAAAAACGGCTTTCTAGGTCTGAGTCTCTAGGCCATTTCTTCACATGAGATGGTTTCTAGGCCCCTGGATGCCCCTGTAGCTTTCTCTGCAATCTATCTGGGACTGATGGGATTCTTTGGAAATGCAGTGAGTGCAGTTCACTTCAGCTATCTCCTCCTGAGGAACTTAGGCTCAGCTCCTCCCATTCTCCTGGCTGGCTCTCCCTGGCTCTTCTTGACATACAATGACATTCAAGCAACCAGGGCTCTGTCAAAAGGACTGTCTAGCACTGTAACTGCCCTTGGAAGGACAGGAGTCACCATGGCAAGACTCAGATGCTATTGGTCCTAATGCTTTTCCCACCAAAACCCTTTCATTTGTACCCACAAGACATCTGACAACAAATCTCTGTAAGGGGGCACATCCCTAAAAGCAGGTGTATGTTACCAGTGACTTTCTGCAGGTGTTGCTTTTGCCTTTTATTTCTAATACAGGAAGAAGTCAAGTCAGTATGCTAGGCTGCCACTTTGGTGGTGGTGCTGGTTCATTGAGAGCCACATCCCTTACTTGTTCTTCAGACTGTTGTCATGGAGGCCCTGCTGTAGCTGAGCTGCCTTTTGGGCCTACTCTTCCCTGACTAGACTTTTGAAACTTAATAAACAGCCCCATGGCCGTTGGATTTCAGTAACTCAGTGGGTTTGTTTAGTGGTAATTGTAAGTTTCGCTGAGACCTGAAGCAGGCTGGTAGCTGCCAGCTAAGGTGACATGGACTGCATGGAATTCAGTGCTAAGGTATTAACTAACAGTAACAACATGCAGGCTTGGGTGTGTGACTAAGCGTACCTGTGTGAGCTAAAATGGATTCCAGTTCGGCCCCAGACATCACTGTATTCTCCTGTGAAGCTGCCGAGCTATAGGTATGACGGTGCACATAGCATCACTTATAACCTGCAGATCCTACCATCATTTTACACGTTGGTGAAAAGCACACTTCCTTGTATCTCCTTGAACTATTTTTTTTAACTAGGAATCAAACTCAGGATCCTGCACTTACCAGCCAGGCACTTGTGCCATTGAGCTGTATCCCCAACCCTTCCTGGATGTTTTTAACGATAGTGCATTAAAATCTGGATCATACTACTGTCTGGTCATGTGTCTCCATAGATGGAGGGGCTGAGCCCTGTCACGGAGACTGCCTTTGCTGGCTGGTTTGTAAGCTGAGCAGGACTTGCGTCATTTAGGCAGGCTGTCAGGGTGGTTTCCAAGCACGCTGCAGGACCTCTTACACATTTAGGGGCTTCCATGCCTGAGATGCCAGGACCAGCTTTATTTGTTTCAATACATTCGCTTTTGTTTTTTGGATAGAATATTCAAAAGTAACTTTTTAAAATCCATTTAGTGAACCTAATAAATTTTCTTCCCTTTAGTAGTATTGAATATAGGAAGTGTTGTACTTGAGCATTAAATTTTTTTTTTTTAATCTTTTATTTGTTTATTTAGTACAGAGTTCTACTGCACAGCTCAGGTTCATAGTGATTCTCCTGTCTCAGGCTCCCCTGCACTGGGATTACAGGCATGTGCCACCACGTCCTGTGTCTGTGGCCAGCATGGATTGAACCTGGATCCTTGTGCTTGCCAGGCAGGCGCTTAGACTTCTGAGATGTCTCCCCAACCCTACTTGAGCATTTTTGAGAGTGAATTTTTGTGCTTTGGTTAAAAGTCATATCCTATGTCTTTGAAAACTTAATCCAATTTTATACATTGTCTCCTCCTCCATCCCCAGCATGATAAAAAGGTGAACCGTTGAATGCAGAGTGAATGTTGACAGATCCTTCTTTCACTTAAAAACCTTCCACATTCCCAACTGTCTGCCTTTCTTATCATGTGAGCACCAGAATTTAGTGTCCTCTGCTTACAGTTTCCCACTATTCTGCATGCAGAGGGTGTCTGAAGGCCATAGTCCTGGGAGCTCAAAGAGGACTTCACACTGCAGTGGGAGTTGTAGCTAGTAGTTGTAGCTACTAGCAAAGCTACAGCCTGCTGCAGGAGTACAGAAAAGACCCCTATTACCGTCTTTGGAGATTTTTATTTTCATTTTTAGCAAAAGTATATAAATGTAACCAATATTAATTTTCTCAAGTACAGTATGTACAGGCAAACAGGACATTGAGCTCATTTTAAAATAAAGGTGGTCATTTAATAGATGCATAGCTCTCTGAAGCTATGCACTTGGATCTGGAATTTTGCAGCTGTTACCACTGACCTTGCACAGAATGTGGTGAGACTTGTGGCCATGCAAGGTGAAAGTGACTAAAAGTCAGCTGGTTCAGCCAACTGGTGGAGCAAAGGTGCTGCTGTTAGGTAAGCAGTCACGTTTGTCCCCCAAAACAAAACAAAAAAATAACTCCAGTGACAGAGGGAGGCAGTGTCATGCAGAGAGGCCAGCTTACATCTCCACATGCAGGTCATTCACCCAGCTGCAACCCTTTCTTAGGATTAAAAATAATAAAACCAAATTTGCACAGTTGTAATGGTGAGAGTTGTACAAAACAGAACACACCTCACCTGTTGACTGCTGAGAAAGCCCATTATATACTCAGTGTTGTTATTCTATTGTTGGAAAGCCCAGCTTTCCAAATCTAGAAGTGATTTGCATAGGCTTACACTTCCTCACTTGCCTGCTGTCATGTGGTGTGGGGGCCTCTGCTTTTCCACCAAACAGGTGACAGGTCAGTTAGTGTCTGTCTGTTCTTGATTACTGTTGCCTGGGACTTGCTGGGCTGCTCCTTTCTGCTGGAGACCTGTTCTAGCTGGTTGTCATGAACTTCCACTCTGTCTAGCATGTCTGCCAGCCCCTTGATGCTTTCTTCCACAGTGGCATGCTGTCCCAGGCCATCTTGTCTCCTTAGCCTTACAGGACTGATAACTGCTTGTAGAAGGATGAACATCTCAGTCTGGAACTGGTTCTCATACCTTCCTGTAGTTGCTATGTGTGGAGTTGATAGAATGAAGTGAGAGATCTGTTCCAGGTTTCCTGGCCTGGTGATGTGACATCCATGTATCCATCCATCCATCCATCCATCCATCCATCCATCCATCCATCCATCCATCCGTCCTTTTGTGCCCTTGGCAACATAGTGCAGTTGGAACCTTTTGACATACTTTGCCCAGCACTGGAGCTGCTGTCCCACACCAACCTTGTCTCCTCCCGTACATTGATATTCTCACATTGCTACCAGCATGACTTTTGTTTTTTTTTTTTGCTTATGAAATTAACAGCTGATTATGCCACTCAGTTTGCTAATTGCTGTATACATTGGTAGCTGTATGGTATCAAGTTGTTGATTTATTTTCTTACTGATTTGTGGGAATTGTTCATGTATCTGAATCTTATTTTATAAATGCTGAAATATAGTGAATTCAAGTCTCCAGTTTATTAGAATATAGATTATTGAGAGCAAGAATATTTTTATTAATTATATATTCTGAGTGTTTATGTGTTTGATCTACAGTAGAAGTGGATTGAACTAAACTACATAAAAGTCAGATTTTCAATGCAAAACATTTGGTACTTGTGTTGTCTTTCTCTCTCTCCCCCTGCAGAACTGTTCTGAAGCCTGTAGGTGCATCTGTGCACTGTTTCTTGGTTTGCAACACTCCTCTCTGTAACTTGTATCTTTGAGGTGGCATCTTATCCAGTTGATCTGCCCAGTGCTTATCATGATGCCCACCATGTAACTCAGTATTTTTACAATAAAAAATTGGAGAAGGAATTCCAGTTTATCACAAAAGAAAATACTGTAGGTTTGTTACCAAAGTAGCATCAATGAATTGATAGCATATGGATTTATTAATTAGGGATTTGTTTTTATGTAAAACACGGTTGCTGCTAGAGATCATTTTAGTGTAATATCAGTGATCTTTTTTCTGGAGAAAAAAAGTCTGCCTTTTGTTCTGTTTTGTTTTGTTCATGCTTTTCAGTTAATGTAGCCAAAGTTGAATTACTTTATCTAATTTAAGCACTTTATTCAGGATATGCCTTTCCTTTTTGTCCCCTCCCAAGGACATTTTCATCTGATACATTTATGTAAGGCATCTTCACTGTGGTGTTTATCATTATTATTTAGTTCTAGACATAAAATATAAGGCAGTACCTCAGTTTGTTTAAGTCTTGCTAAACTTACCTTCTGATTCTGTTCTTTTTAAATGAAAAAAAAAAAAAAAAAAAAAAACCAAGATTCTTTTACCTATTCATTTTAGTTATTTGTTCCAATTCACATGTTAGATTTGTCTGAGTACTTAACTAAACCTTTTTACCAAATTAAGTTTTGGAGAAAAATTCAGATGAGTTTTAGGTTTTGCATATGTGGCCCAGAAAAAGATTCCTACCTATGCTAACAAGATGCTTGTGGCTTCTAGGGCGGACAGACAGGCTGCTTCAACAGTTGCTGTTGGCAGCTTACTTTCCTAGTAATATATTTTTCTATAGCCATTTTTTGAAGCAGTAATATTTGTAAGATGGTCCAGTGTCTTTGCCTACCTACATTGTGCTTCTTTTGTTTTCTGTGATTTCAGAGAGAGAAAAAAACAGCATTTTCTAGGAATGTTGATTAGAGAGCTTATTAGTTTTGTTTTATTGGCACATTTTGTAATATTTTGATTTTGAAGAGAACACTTTTTTCATTGGTAGGCCACTTGGCCTCCATTGGAACTTGCTGAAAAATAAGTCATAAATAAAGTGCTTTCATGGTTTTTGATCTTCTGTTCTAAAATGTTAATGACGTTATGTCTGTGTCATGCCTCCTTTTAACTACCTTGTACAAGGACATAAAGTAGAGTGAGTGATCCAGCAGGGATTTGGACTCCATGGTCTTGACTGCAGGCCTTGAGTTTTTACCATAGGACACTCACTTGGGCAGTAGAGCATATTTATTAGGCAGTGTCAATGAACTGATAGCATATGGATTCAATAATTAGGGATTTGTTTTATATAAAGCACTTGTGCTGTTAGAAATCATTGTGGTGGAATATCAGCAGTCTTTTTATTTTTCTGGAGAAGAAAAGTTTGATACTTTAGACAGAAAGTACTTTGGTGTTCTAAGAGTTGTATAGTCAAGGCTGCTGCACAGTGGGACTGGACTACAACCAAGATCTTGCATTGCTGACCTTGTCGTGATGTTACAACACAAGCCAGCCCAGAACAGGAAGAGAAGTGCTTACCGTGCCCTCCTGAAGGGAGTCATTTTTATTTGACCTTGAAATTTTACCCTAGGTTAAAAACTATGAAAAATAAATCTAGTGCTGGTTATTGCACACTGCTGTCCTTCATTGTAGAGTTTGCTTTTTTAGGTTCATGTTCGTATTTTTGTCATTAAAGCATAGGAAGCCACACATAGCTAAAGTGAAAGCCACTTCAAGGAGACATCACATGAAACATTTTGAGGACGGAGTTATGTGGTTTTGTTGTAACATTTTACATGCAAATATGAATTGTTTTGAGATCACAATTTGTCATTTGTTCCTTTTAAGTGTTGTACAATGTCATGCTTTAGGCTAGCACAGTTGCACTTATAAACTTTATTTCAAAGAAGTCACCAAAGATAAAAAGGTGATTCAGAATTTTAATGCTTCTGAGTCAGATGATTTGAGAAATATTTTTCTTGTGTCCATGATTGGTAAATGAATTTCAGATTCAGTGTACATGGTTTGACTTTGAGAAAACCTGTGGTTGAAGTAATTGCAAGGCATAGAGGAAAGCATAAGGGGAGACTTAGCACACTGCCTTGTCTCTGGGCTTTCAGATTCAAAGGCTCCAGTTTCCTCTTGAGGCATCTTACTTTGCTCTGCTTTTTTTTTTTTTGCTTTTGTGTGAAAATCTCCACATGTGGGAAAATTTATGTCCTACTGAATCAGCTTGGGTTCATATTTTCATTTTTATTTTTTTCCCCTGGCATTTTCGGGAAACTCGATCTTCAGCATGAGTTTTTAAGTACTTTTCATAAAGGTGCTTATTAACATGTAGAAGAAAAAAATGAGTGACTTTAGTTCTTAAATGAAAGTACAGCTAGAGTGTTTTATGGATAATTTATGTTTGGTTTATTTATATTTATCCAAATGTAAGATCTTCATGGACTGCGAAAGCAAAATATATATTGCACCTTTCCTGCTGTGTATGTTTATCTTAATAGTGAAGCCAGATCTTGCCTGAAATAAGCTTTATCTTATAAATAAATTGATAGAGATATGATTGTGCTCAGTGTTTATTATTGCATGCATAGATAATTTAAAAGGCACAAGAACAGCAAAAATATTGAGTAAGTTTGTGTGAAAATGAATAAGTAAAATAGCCAGCGATTAAACAATCCAGTAGCTTCGTATATGAACAAGGTTAACAGAATATACAGCAGGCAAGTGTGGATACTGTTTTAAAAATGTAAATTTATATCTTGAGAATAAAATTTTAAAGTGAGAGTCTTTAATAAAGAGTACTTCTTGTAAGAATTCCCCTAGAAAATACAACTTATGAACTTCATTTTGCTTTTTTTGTACCTACAAGGGAAGTTGACGTACTTGCTTACATCGTCTTTAGGACTTTTCCTTTGGAATCGAAACATGTTAGCATCTTATTAGGATGATTGGAATGTATGATTGGAATTTAGTCGGCAAGAATGGAAATAAGGCATCTTATGTCATTGTTTCTACATATTAAGAATGAGAATGTGCATTAATTGTTTCTTTTTAGGAGAAAAGTGACATCTTGAATACAAGCCAAATCATCAAAAGCAAAATGTCACATCTGGAGCTGTTTTCTGTTCACCCACTATTATCAGTACTTTGCCTTTCACATTTATATGTTTCAAGACCACATGAGCAAAACTTTGCCCTTTTCTCCTCAGGGCTTTGATTCTTCTCCAGGATGGTGAAATTATCACCAATAATATATATTTTTAAATGATTATGTAATTATGCTGCAGATAATAAAGGATACCATCTGTTCTTATTTGAAATTCTGTCCTGTGAAGAGACAGCTCCAGAAGTGATATTTTGCTTTTAATGATTTGGCCTGTATTCAAGGTGTTACTTTCCTCCTGAACTGCTGTGTCCCTGGCTACTGCTCAAGGATGTTGGCAAGTGGAAAGGGAGTGGGAGGAAAGTCTGTGTTGCTTGTAGACATGGCAAGAGTGTATAGCAATCAGAAGAGTATTTGTCTGTGGGCCTCCCTCTATTGATTGTGTTGTCAAACACCTAGCCACTTTGTGCATCTGTCTTAGGACAGGCACTGCAGACCTTCTAGACTGCTACTTGTTGCTATTGCTCATAGAATCTGGTCTAGAATGCCAATAGAAGGAACTGAAATGGCATTATTATGGTGCATCTTCTTTAATCTTCAAGTATTTCTATTTTGGGAGTGCTTTAATTTTTCTTACTTCCCTTAAATTGGAGCCATTTGGGTTAAAGTTAAGTTTAATCTTTATAATGTCACCTGTTTGCACAAATGCCATTTCCTCTTATCTCCAAGTTGTCCTGTGAGGTAGCTACGATGGAAACTCACATTTTTTGCAGTACTGGGGATCAAACTCATGTGATCTTGCGCTTGCCAAGCAGGTACTGATGCTGCTGAGCTTTCTCCCTGGTCCCTGAAAACCCACTTTAAAGTCTGTGGTCTGGGGAAGTTCCTTGCTCAAGACTCTAGCTAATGAGTCATGTAGCTAGAATCTAAATTAGAACTAAAGAATTTTTTTTGAAAAATTTCAAACATATTTATATCTATGTCTGTGTCTGTGTCTGTGTGTCTATGTATCTATCTATCTATGTTAAAATGACAAGAAAGATAGGAGAAGAGTGTAGTTAGCCCTGTGTACTTACTCACAGGGTAATTAGGGAAATTTTATTGCATTACCTTTGTGCCATTGTTATCTTGTTTGTGAAAGTATTTTAAAGCAGATCTCAGACATGTTATCAAATATGTAGATTTTGATTATGTGGCTAATGCTTTATCTCTGTGCAAAATGGGCTAAGTATAGAAGAGTGTAGTATGGGAGACTGGGAACAGATAGAAACCACATTTATAAGAAGACATGTATATCTGGGTTCAGTTTTCTGGGAGCTGCACTTTATTTGATACACTGGTTGGTAAACTAGTGATAGACTAGTGTTTGCAGAAATGCTCACCCTTCCTGGAGCAATCCACTTACAAATGAGTTCCTCACTTCATAGAAGCCCTGTGTTCTGTGATCCTCTCTAGTGGGTTCATGTTGCTTATTAAAAATTGGTTGTCTCTTTTACGTAAGCAAGAAATAGTTTACAATGCCTTTAATTATACTGTCTTTTACAGTTTCTTACCTTATGTGCTATTAAACTGACTGAGTGATGGAGAGTTAGAAGTGAGTGAAGTTCCAGTTTCTATCTTGCATTGTCTTGGAGCAGTGCAGGGAACTTCAGGCCACACCTCCACCTTTTGAGTCAGGTTCTGCATCTAAATGTGACCTTCATGTTACCTGTGTTTGCACTGATGTTCAAGAAGTATGATGTTTAAAGCATGCCTCACAAGCGTAGCTGCACATTATCGCCATCTGGAAAACTTTTAAAGTTGCCTGTGCCTGGCCTTTCCCTGACAAACTGAAGCATGCTCTAGGTGAGGCACCAACAGCATGTTTTGTTTTTTCTTTAAAGTTTTCTTTCTAAATGAGAAGTAGAACTGACATTTGAAAAATAGTCTTCCATATAACACTACCTCTAAACAGAGCATGTTGTCTTGGCTATCACATCCTGAAAATAATGCTGCTGAGAATGGAAGATGCAGGAATTCAAGGGCTTATCCTTAGCCTTTTTGCTAGTGCTGATTGGTGACAATATATAAAATAATCTCTCTTCATGCACTGCTGAACTTCACTTCTCATCTTATGTTGGCTTTATGGAATGGAAATAATGCCCAGATTTATTGGATACTTCTTATTTCATTCTTTCCTTCAGGTGAAAAATTATTGAAGGGACAAGCATTATGGAATACCAAATGCACAAATGCTGGAGCAAATATTTTTAAAAATAAATTCATATCTTTGCACTTCCCACTGAACTACATTCCTGGCTCTTTTGAAAGTCTTTTTAGATACAACCGCTATGGAAGTCTGTATGGCAATTCCTCAAACAGCAACAGATTCCATTTAACTCAGCTATTCTCCTACAAGGTATCTTCCCAGATGCACTATTACTGTGATCCATACGTACCGATGTTTATGTTGCACAACTCATAAAAGCTAAATGTTGGAAGTGGCCTCCATGTGTATCATCAGATGTAGTGGATAAAGAAAATTTGCTATTTACACACAATGGAGTACTACTGTGCATAGAGAAAGGTAAACTTGAGTCTATTCATAAGAAAATGAATGCACCTCAAAATCATAATGTTAAAAGAAAAATCAGATACACAAACTTAAATATTGCATTGTTTCTCTTCTTATGTGAAGAATCCAGTGCATGAAAATAAAATAGTGGGAGGGAGGTTTTTCTGAAATGGGAAGGGGATGAGAAAAGGAATGAAGACGTACTATATATATATATATATATATATATATATATATATATATATATACACATACATACATATATATACCAACTACCCACAATGAATGTAAACATGATGTACTGCGAACATGGCCTAATACATTAATACGGGTCAGGGCAGTCTCAGTCACAACAGTTGGACAGGTTGAGATAGAACCTGTGATCTTTCTGCCTTAGCCTCCCAGATGCTGGGATTATAGGTGTGTATTGTCACACGAGTTCATGCCTTTAGTTTTTATGGAAATGTATACATGCCTCTATTTGATTTTCTTGAAGTCAGTGGCTTGAGTTCCAGGCAAATATTTTGTTTATTGGGCTATAGTGCTAGTGCTCAGCAGTGTGGTTGAAAGAGAAAAGTAGCACTATGGCACGAGGGATGGGGACCATAGAGAGCTGAGTTGTTGCTTGTCCTGAACTGCCCTGTGTGTGGTGGTTTAGACTGTGTCACCTGCATTTGTCTTTACCAACTGTGTTTAAGGTAGGACCAGGTACTAGTTCATGAAAAGCTGTGTGTTGCTTACATGTGAAATAGTGCTAACAGCCTTTTCCCTGGGACTGTGGTGAGGAGTAAGTGAACTCTACAGTGTAAGTGGTTAGATGGCTGCTTTCCCCATGGCAAATGCTGTCAGTATTTCCTTGTACTATTACTGTTGAGAACAGATGGCTCATATGTGGAAGAATGGGCTCTCTTTAATGTTTAATGGATTCTATAGTGGGTTGAAAGATGATTTTTATTCGGGGAAATAGAATCATTGTTGCAAGTGAGGACACAGACAATGAGAAGCCATTCAAATTCTAGCTCCTCATTGCCTGGGTGAGTGGACTCATCAGTCCACCTTGACTGAGGGGCTGGTGACATGTGTGGGTACACAGTTAACCTTAGTTTCTTCAGGCTCTTTATATTCCTTGTGTAACAGGCAGTGAAAAAAATCCAAATTGAATCCTTAAATTAATGTCTTTCCCAAAGCAATACAGTTGTGTGGTGAGTTTATTTAAGGTCATTCAGTAGATAAGTTGTGCATTATAGTTTGTTTGATTAGAGGAGCAGCTGTAGCTACTTCAGCTCAGCTTCTCTATGGAAGTGGTTCATATGGCTGGGGACCAGCAAGGATGGCCTGTAGCCTAGAGGGCCCTCCCCAGTTGGCCAAGGCCTTAATTCCCAAAAGATGATGTGGTACATCACCACATTTAATGTAGTGCATCATTAAAATGTTGGAAAGGGAAGATTTTAGTGTTGCAGTGTTTAGTGTTGCAGCAAAGCAATGTTTATGTTTCTTTTGCTTTTTTGGTACTTTCATCAAATCCATTTTATGTGCTATTTGAGTACATAGGTATGTACTGAAAAGAGCAAAGACAATATTATAGCAACTTTGAACATTCTTCAACAGTAAAATACTTTATATTCACTCGTTGGTTTTTCCTCTGAAGATAGATATATCAGCTGAGTTTCTCTTATCACTGTAGTCTTAGCTCGCTCAGGCTACTCTAACAAAAGCAGGTGGACTGGATACCTATAAGCCACAGAAATGTACTTCTTATGGCTATGGAGGCTGAGAAAGTCAATATCAGGAGTCAGTAATTTGGAGGTTGCTGTTAACCTGCTTACCCTTCTTCAGATTTGGAAGGGACTGAAGAGTCTCCTAGCCTGTTTGTAAGGAGCATCGCTGAACACAGAGGCCTCACCCAACATCTTCCCAGAATGTTAGGATTTTAGCATAGAGATATTAGGGAGACACTAATATGATTTCTAGAGATATTAGGGAGCCTAGTGATTTGCATATATTTCTGGATAGTCTTTGATCCTAGCTTTTCTTTTTCTTTTTTTTAATGGGCAAGGTTAGGCCTGTTTTGTATCAGTAGAATAAAATACTGTGTGAAGAAGGTGACTATTCAACATTGAACTAGAAAGCCTAAGTATGTTCAAAAAAGCTCATTTGAGGAGGATAGTAGGGCTGCAGTGGTCAAGGACAAATGAAAAAAGGATTTCTCTTTCCTTGCTCCAGGCTGAGAGGAGGCTGGCCTCCTGCAGGAGAGATGACTATAAATGGTCTTTGCTGTTGAGCTTCCTCCTCATCACAGCCACCTCCAGAGGCTTGGCTTTCCTCTTTCACCAGAGTTGTACTGTGAGCAGCACCTTTCTTTTGGCGCTTAACCTTTACTCACTTGACTTTTGTATTTTTGCATAATTTTCTTGCTTTTACAGTTGAAGCTCTTTAGAATGTGTTCCACAGTTTGTTTCCCCTCTGCACTTCCCATCTTGTCATCCTGTTCACTGGTACTTGCAGTTTTGGGGAGCATTCTTTGTTTCATGTCAGAAGACAGAAGAATGGTCCTGTTCCTGGTTCCTTTCATACATGGCATTTTTTTCTGTAAGAAAATGTAAAGACAGAAAATCAAACAAAAATTCTTGTTTTTAGGGAATGACAGTCTGTCTTATCTGGTGAATTCTGTGGTACCTGCTAATACTTGTCTGTCATTAATACAGTTTTAAGCCTGTAGGAAAAGAATTGCTTTCCCTTGTTTTAGTGAAGTAATAATGCATTCTAAGGTACACAATATTAAGTTCTTCTTGTGCTTATTTCTTCAAATAAATAGATGTGGCTTACTGAATTGTGTCTTTTTTGTCTGTAAATTATAGCTCATAGTTAAAAGTTCATAAAGAATGCACATGAAAGGACAAGCTTCTCTGTTTCTGTCTGGTATAAGTGCTGTGATACCTCTTGTAGAATACAGGGAGAAAACAGAATGACAGCTCTTGGTCATGCAAATCACTGGTGGATACAGAAGCATAAATCATGTCTATTTTATTGGATGATAGAAGATAGTGCAGATCCAGCGGGATCCCTTGTCTTGTAAGTGAAAGTGCATGGGATGGATGTAGCCTTAAGCACCAGCATGTTGCCCTCTTGCCTTTTCTGGTGCTTTTCCTGTGGTTGGCCTCACAGCCAGGTGGAGTACCCCTAAGACTTGAGGTTCAGAGGTAGTGAGTTTCTCACTAGAAGACTTAGTGATTATGACCTGGGCCTGTGGGAATCTGGTGCTTCTTCTCACAGGTGGGCCCTGCCTGCTCTTGGAGAAGCCCTGTGCTTGGGCTGGGCAAGCCAGCCTAGTTATCAGTGAAAACACTGCTTACTAATCTTGAAGAAAGGATAAAGGGGAGCTTCAGTTATGCCATGCTTTGGTTAACCTCCCACAGCTTTAGGAATTGTCCCCGTGGACAGGAAGGTTCTTTTTTCCCCGTGAGCCACAGTTAATGCCCTGGAATCCAAGTGCCTCATGGTAAGAAACACTGAAATAGTAATTCCCTATATATATCGTGTGTGTACTTGCACACACACACCTCTGTGACTGCCATAATGGATGATGTCTCCCTCTATAAATCTATAGACTGAAATCACCACAAGCGGAGATGTTTCACATGTGTGATGTTTAACATGCTCGACCTCACAGTTCAGCAACATGGTTCACTTCAGGCTTTGACTGAATCAAAAGTATCAGAAGAGCTACCTGTTAGTAGCCCAGGAAAGATCAGAATTCAGATATGAAGTAGAGACCTGAATCTGTAGTGCTTCAGCACACAGAGAGAATCTGGAGTAGGAGAATCTGAGGCTGTACCTTTGTGGCCAGGGTCCATCTACCAAGGTCATCCAAACTCTTGCTGGGCTGTGCCAAGGGCATTTAATACCAGCTTCTTTTACCACATAGAATACACTAATAACAATAGAGCATGTCAGTGAACAACTGAGCTTTCCTTGGTCACATTCATGGTAGCTATTTCTGGACAACTGCTGAGAATGCCTCTCTAATGCTCAAACAATACCTCCAATCTAAACTTCTAAAATCACAATTTGCGAAAGGTTGCTTCTAAAATGTTACAAATTGCAGCACATACTGTTGTTTTTTAAAGATGGAATTGAGTTCCTGATCTTCCTCTCAGAGTAATAACTTTAATAAGCTTGCTCTGAGTTCTTTCCCTGAGGCCTGGAGAACCTGGAGATTGGGTTTCCTTTTGTCTGGGAAGCACCTGAGAAAACCCAGAGGCGAAGGAGCCTCATACTTGGCATCTAAGATGGCATTGAAATAGTGAGACTTAAGAGTCTCTGCTTAGTCTGCACTATGAGCCTGGGGAGCTTATTTATTTGTATTTAAAATAGGCCATTGATAAACACTTGCCTCTTTAAACAATTTTCAGTAACCACTAGTAGTGGATAGCTAATGGTGGTCAACTTGTTACAATCAGCTAAATAACTAGTGGGATGCTGAGCATGGGAGGCCCATCTGAGGATTGTTGCCAGCAGCACAGGAGGCTGATCTGGAGAGGCTGTTAGGGAAACTGGAGAACAAGTTGGAGCTGTTGCCAGCTGCTCGTTTTCTTAGGACATTTTTCTGAAGGACCTTGTCATGCTGGCTTTCCTGAAGAACTTGGCTGTTTTTGTCAGAGGAGGAGCTTGGGACCTTCTTTGTTGCTAAGAATGGCTACAGTTAATTTTGGGGAGCTCTGCTCCTCATCTTGAACATCAATTCCTGGCTCTGGAGAGGAAGATGATATACAACTTAGCCTTCTGGAGAGGCTTATCATGCTGACTTTCTTAGTGAGAACTTGACTTTCCTCACCACTGAGGAGCTCAGGACCTCATTGTTGCTGAGGATGGCTGGGTAATTTTGTGAGGAGCTTTGGTTCCTCCCTTGAGCATTGATTCCTAGGTCCAGTTCAGATCCCACAGTCTGCTAGCACAGATCCTTCATCTCCCTGGCACAGACTTTCTAACTTTCATCACTGACCTTTGGGTCTTTCCAGTGCAGATCGGTGAAGCGGGTCTGTGTGAGACATTGTCTTGGGCTCTTGGCCTCCAATTGAACTTGTGAGATGCAGGTTTTCAGCTGGACTCATGCAGGATATTAGGATCCAGACTCTCAGCTGGATTCTTTGGTCTTTAGTGTGTGGATGGATTTCCTGCACTCTTGTGTATGATTCTGTGGGTGATTATAAAATAATCTTTTGGGAAAGCCTCTATCACACCAACACTATTGTATTTCTACTGAAATCACCTCTAAAATATTTTTAGTCATTTTGACTTAAAAGTTTCAATGAATTAAAGATTTTTTCCCTTGACTCCTTGCTGAAAGGATGAGTTACTATTAGGAGCTACTGTTAGCTTCATGCTAGCCTCTATGCAGCCCCTTTTGAGTTTCTAATGTGACTATATCCAGGTGCACAAGTTGTATTGCTTCCATGGGGTAGCATGACTTGCTTTGTGCTCCTCTTGTATGTGCAGATTGGACTGGTATGTGTGATTTGCAGCTCTAGAAAGATGCTCGTCCTGGAACTCTCAACATGTGCTATGAGAGCGAGCCTGACTGGGTCCTTGCTCATGCCTTGCTTTTTCTTGGCATGTACAGTCACCCAGCAGAAAAATATACTTTTGGTTACTTTTCAAGCAGCAGCCCAGCACTTTTTAAAAAGTGGTTATGTAATTTGTTCCTCATTCTTTTTGGGGGTACTTATAGAACTTTCTCTTCTGTTCTTCATTTTCAGAGACCAGCGTACATTTACAAACTGGTGTAATTCTGAAAGAGAATTCTTTTTTTTTTTTAAATGGTCAGTAGCTTATAAGAAATTCTTACAGTGGGTGCCTGGCTTTCAAATGATTTTGCTTTCTTCATTATGTATTTATTTGCTGCCAGTTAAAGATTTTAGAGCTTTAGTTTAGAGATAGATTGTTCAGCAGAAGTGGACCTACGTTACCTGGAGAGGCCTGGAACCTTGTGTAGGATGATTTCCTAAAGCTACAGTTTTAATAAGATGCCCTGATCCTAGATTAAGGCTTTACGATTGGTTAGATAAGGATGACCTGTACCTCTCAGCAGTTAACCTAAAGTGTAAGCATCTCCTTAATGAAGGGCCATTTGCTTGCCACTTCTATTATTTCTTCCTAATCTGTTTTTCTGTGTTTTCTCTTGTGAGAAAAGTGTGTGAATTTCTCTTAAAAGAAATCTGATAGTTGGAGTTCCTTTTATGAAATGTTCTCCAAATTAATTTAAGATGAATAATTGGTGTAAGGTTTTTTGATTCTAGATCTTTTATAAATTGTTGCAGTGAGTTATCTTAGTAGTAAATTTTTCTGAATCCCTCCCTTCCTTTATTTTTTGAGACTGAGTCTTGCTATACAGTTGAGGTTGACCTTGAAATCCCTATGTTGCCCAGGCTGACCTTCTACTCACAGTAGTGATGCTCAAGCCTCCACACAGGGATGCATCACCACACCCAAGTTGAACCTGTTTTTGGAAAACCCAGATCCACAGTCAGGGGATGGAGCTCAGGGTAGAGCATGAACTCAGCATGTGCAAGGCCCTGGGCTCCTGGCAGCAAGGAGAAGGCAAATCCAGTGTGAGGCTGCTATATGTAGTTAGCTACAGTCCCTAATCACTTTGACAAGGTTCTATGCTGTGATTATTTTTCCCAAAGTGAGACTCAGTAACAGATAATATTTGTTGAATTGTTACATGTATGAGATGCTGTTCCACAGTAGTTTCTCACAGTAGTTTATTTACTACCTAGACTACTCTGAGAGGTCACCATTGTTGTCCCGGTGTTATAAAGAAAGCCTGGGTCCCACATGGGTCTTGAGAGTTTTGTTCCTCATAGGATTCCCTTCCCTCTGGTTCTGCCCCAGAACTTTTCCCAGCTTCCCAGGGCACCACCTGCCCTGCCTCACTACAGTCCTCAGAGGAAGGGAGCCACATCACTGCTGCTCTCAGGTCTGTCTTGGGGTCCTTCTGTAGGCCCCCAATCTCTGTCTCAGGCACATCCACACAAACACAGATGTGTGTGTGCACAAGGGCTTTCAGTTTCCCTAGTGGCAAAAGGATGCCACTTCTGCTAATTGAGTCCATAGTCAGGAGAATGCAGTTCTTCCTCGCTTCTTGTGATTGTCAGTTGTCATGTGAACACATCTCCTCTGCTCCTCACAGCCTTACTGAATCCCTGCTCCCTTCTAGGTGCTGCCCAGGGTCAGCTTAAGGGTTAGCGAGGAAGTTGGATGTGACTGCTTCCTCTTAATGAACAGGCAACCGACCTGGGTGCCCTGTTCACAGCACTGAGCTGCTTTTCCAGGGCTTCACCCTCAGTTGCTGTGCTCCAGAGAAAGGTTCTTGGGATCAGCTCCATGTTTTTGTATTTGGTCATTAATCAGCTAGAGTTGACCTTTAATTATTTGACTCTTATATTCACAACCATTAGCAAATTAATAGTTTTAAAATATCCAAACAACATATGTCTTATGTCATCTAATTTTTACTTAAAATCTTATTACTAAAAAGCCATAGTAGACATTTGCTTATAATAAATCTGCTGTTTTCTGGGGATTTTTAGCCTATTTATGTATTGTTTTTGTTTTTCAACACAAGGTCTCACTGTGTAGATCAGGCTGGCTTCATATTCACTGTGTAGCCCAGGTTGGCCTCAAACTTTCTCACTACTCCTTGAACTCATGGTGTCCTGTGTCAGTCTGTGGAGTGCTAGGATTAAAGGTCCAACCCTTAGTCGGTTTAATGGGATTCTTCAGCAGACCGTTGTGTAGTCTGAATTGCTGTTGACTTTGAAGACCTGTTAGACCCAGAGCCTCACCACTGCAGGTTACTGTCAAGGCTAACAGGGAAGGTAGAGACCAGCATTTCTTAAAATTCAACACAGAGCACATTTGAAATGAGGAGGAGCTCTGTCAGTGTTTCTGTCTGGCATGTGTGCACATACCTGTTCTTCAGGTGGGAATGTTAATTTGTATTTTCAAGAAAATCTACCATAAAAGTTGGTCAGGGTGCCCGTAATGGTGACTATGAGCCGCACACTGAATTGTGCACTCTCACATTTCCTTTGGATTGTATGTGTGTGTCCCTGCGTCTAGGGTGAGTGTGCTCAGTCCTTGCAGAGTGTATGCAGTACCTGCATGGTGTGCCCACTGTCCTGTATGCTTTCTGCTCTGCATATGCTGCCTGTGTATCCCACACAATGCTGGTACATATTTTAAAATAGGTAATTAAATTGATAATTAATAAGGGCTTAGTGAATGATTGGATAGCTTAGTTTTTCCAAATGATGTTATGCAGGAGCTCTTTTGAAATACTTTTATTTTTTTTTTTATTCTTTATTCTTTATTTATTTTTGTAGGACCAGGGTTCAAACTCACGACCTTGCACTTGCCAGGCAGGCACTTGTGCCACAGAGCTATCTCCTTGGCCCCTTTGAAATACTTTTAAAATCTTTTGTTCAATTCCATATATAAACAAAATGAGTAACCAGCTAATTTATCAGTAGGATTTTAAATATTTTATTTGCTTTTAGTACTTTTTTTTCTTTTCATATTTTAGGGAAGGGTCTACAAGGTATTCAGCATCTCACTGCTAGATAGGACTCATAGTGATCCACCTGTTTGCTGCCTCTGAAGAGCTGGGATTACAGGCATGTACCACCATACCCAGTCTCAGTTGCAGTCTCAGTGCGCCTTGGGAGCGGGACCAACACGGCAGGCCCCAGGAATTGAACCCCTTGGCCTCTGAGCCTGCTTAACTTTCCTTTTATATCCTTAGGTAAACTCTCTTCTCCCAGATAAATTTTTCTAACTTTTTAGCCATACAACAATGTCTACTAGGTTCTAGCTTCATGAATTATACCATTTAATTCAGTGTGTAGCTGGTACAGTTACAGTGACAGTGAAGTGGGACTTAACTGTGAAGACCTATTTTAGGTAATTGCAGTGTGTGCACTACATAGTAAAGTATGCTGCATTCCGTTGTGTGTTCAATTCAAATCAAAAGTACATGAGTCTTTTTATACTTTCGTATTGCTTTTTATACTTTAAATTGTCTTTTATAACAACTTATAACTAGATAAAGTACCTGTGTCTAGAAAATTACTTAGCAGAGAATAGGTTTTATTAAATGCCTATTTAAATGGTATATTAATATATAAAGTGGAAAGTGGTAGAGAACTGAGTCTGAGTAATTTGTAAATGGGTTTTCTCTATAATTTCCTGGAGGGGAAAAATAAATTCAAAGGGAGGCGATCAGTTGTGTCTGCGTCATCTGAGGACCTGAAACATTCAAGAGCCCTTGGCAGCTTAGCCTGGTCACTAACAGGAGCAGAGCTGAGTGGAAGGGACACCCTGGACCTGGGACACAGTCTGCGACTGTAGGAACTTACCTGATTTTTAAATGCCTCATTAGATAAGTGAGGTTAATACTCTTGAGCTAATAGGGCTGGTTGTAAAGACTAAATTAGATAATAAAAAGAACAGGGCTCAGTGTCTTTCTGCATACAGGGCACTCCACAACGTTTTTTCTTCCTCTAGAACAGAGAGCAAAATGTAGGAATACAGTGGAAGAACAAAATTGAATAGTGGTACACTGTTTCCATGGACTTAAAGAAGAATAACCTGCTCTCTTGAAATTTAAGCTGTATTTGCTGTTGCAGGTAGATAAATCTTGACATGGTGCTTTGACTACGATTAACAGAAGTGAGAATTGACTAACTTGATTTTTATTTGTTTCCTTGAATAGAGCTTATATTTTTCATAATTTTAGTCTTTGTTTCAAAATATTTATATTTTATTACTCCATTTCATGTTTATTATATTTTCTGCTTAGATCTTTAAGATCACAAATTTCAAATAATCTTGCCAAGTGAACATGTAATTTTAAAAATTTTGAGCAAGTTCCTTTAATGAAAGTGTTTGCATAGTACTTTCATTCTGTTAAACTTTGTCATAGATTTTACTTCATTATTTATAAAAGCAGTTTTTTTCCCCAAGCAATTTTTAAAATTTTTAAATTAATTTTCAAATCAAACTTTCTTTTAATGTAGAGTATCTAATGTAGTTTTTCTGTTCTTTACATAGGTATCCTGCTTTTTCAAAAAGACTTTGAGGGCACATATAGCCATATTGATAATTTCTGTGAGCTGAAATTATCAGTATTAAAATACAACATGGGCCGGCGAGATGGTTCAGTGGTCTAAAGCGCCTGCTTAGGAGGGTTCAGGCGACTGCGGGGACTGCAGTTCGATCCCCGGCACCACATGCTGCGCCAGCGCCACCACCAGGGCAGGCTGAGCCAGCCACAAAATGAATAAATAAAGAAACAAACAAACACAACAAGCAAACAAATAAATAAATAAATAAATAAATTTAAAAAAAAAAATACAACATAATCATAATTGACTAGTGAGAAGTTATTTTTTAAAAAACTTAACTCTTACAGTTTTTTGCAACTTTCTAATAATGATAGACATTTAAAAAATCTTGATAGTGAAAAATCCATTTCTGTGTAGACAGGAATTTTAATCATGAAGCATTTCTTTTATTACCGTAAATGTAATGGTAAGTATCCCTGGAGTTAATAGCACAACTGGCATATTTATAAACTGAAGTGTTAGGTGACATAATAATCAGCTAAGTTTTCTTATTTTTTTTGTATCTAATCAGTTTTTTTATATACTAATTTCTTCATAGGAAATTTTTATCAAACTATCTAGGACACAAAGTATTTGACTCACTAGGATAAATTGATAAATACATGTTCTTTCTTGCTTTCTTTCTTTCTTTCTTTTGTATTTCAGGGAAGGGTCTATAGGGACAAGGTGTTAAGGGTCTCACCACTAGGTCAGACTTGTAGTGATCCACCCGTTTGCAGCCTTACAAGAGCTTAGATTACAGGCACACGCCACCATGCCCAGTCTTAGTTGACATTTTAGTGTGCCCCAGGGGCAGGACTGGCATGGTGGGCCTGGGGATTGAACCCTCGGCCCCTGTGCCTGCTAGGAGGTGCTTTAATCTGCTAAGCTATTTGGCCAGCCCCTTGCTTTCTTTTAAAAGTAGTAACTTTTTGTCTTATTAAATCAGCATCAGAATATTCTAGAAAATATGCTATTGAATTACATATTCTAGGCCTGGGTCTCTCGTGGTTGATTCTGATAGCTAACCATGCTCATGTAGACTGTAATAAGAGTTGGCATACATAATCATGGATTCTTATACAGGTACAGGTGAATTTCCTTTTAAAAATATATATACAATTGGAATTTTCCTAGAGAGAATCTTAAAAGAGAGAAAAAAGGTATTATCTGTATATATTATTTCATAGCACATATAATATATTTGGTTATGGTTTTAGAACATGGATTTATGGGGCCATGATGTCCCTGACCCATGAACCTTTTAGGCATTCAGATGTTCATAGAAATTTTCAGCACAACAAAGCTGCTTCAGATGAATGCCTGCTCCTACTTCTAGAGACACTTCGTCCTCATCTTGCATTATTTATGGTGTGTTGGCCTGCAGGAAGAATCGTCATTTATAACATCCCCAGGAATGAAGCCTCTTCCAACGGGGAGTCACAGGAGGCACCAACTTAAGCCCCTGTGTAGCATCTTTTCCCTTTCTTTTCCTTCAGCTTTTGTAAATCATAGATCACAGAGGTGTTGTTCTCAAAGCATGGACAGGGAGCCCAGCAAGGAGAGCTGCCTACACTCTTTGGATGCCTCTTTCTGGGAAAGGGCTCTTCACATGTGCACAGTTAATTGTGTGTGTGTGTGTGTGTGTGTGTGTGTGTGTACATGCATTCCATGATGCATGAGGCGGCTTTACTAGAACAGTGAAGTACTTTGTGAGTACAAAATGAACTGGCTAATACATTTAAAAATAATTCTGGATATTATGGTAAAGGGCATTTGTGAATAGGCAGGTATTCGACACTGTAACCAGGTATACTGGTTGTATTGTGGAAAGGTGCTAACACAAAGCTTTCATGGGCAATTTTTTCTTTTCATTTCTGAAATCTAGCATTACTACAGCTCAGATATACTTATGCTGGGAAAAAGTTTTTTCGAAGTTTGATTTACTTAACCTGAAGATTTTTGTAAGTGAAAAGTACAGAAAAATTGTGGTACATCTTGATAAATTGTAGTTTCACATTCCAGGCTAAACTTCTGGTGCAGGAATCTTGAAGAGAGTCACTTGAAGTCCCTGTAACATACAGGCAGGAGTCATTTCAAGATGTATTGTTAAGTTGTTTTTGTGACACACCCAGTAGATGAGAAGGCTAAAAATTGTGTAAGATGTAATTAGGAAATTCTTCCCTGCTTCCTCAGTTGCAACTGTGCTTTATCACTGGTTTTAGATAACAGATTACATAGATTAATAGAGAGGCTTCCTATTCTGAAGTGGCAGGTTTGCAATTCTAACTTACCATGGAATTGGAATATGTGTGGAATTTTTGAAAATAAGAGAATGTGTCCTTAAAAGAGCAGTGGATACTTGGATTGGAACTTTCTAGGTGCCTCTGGTCTATGAAGAGGCACTGAGTGCAGTGTCTGCTTCTCATTGGATGGGAAATGTAAAGAAAAGTGTGTGCCAAACAAAATGTTTTGTAGGTGACCATTGACTAGTTGTTTAAACACTGGACGTATGACCAGTTACATCTGCCTTCTAAAAGCAGTGACCGTTTTTTCCATACTCAAGATAAGCAACTTGTCAGAAGAGAACATTTTCAGGAAATTAGCTGCTCTGTCTGTATAGATTGGGCTTTGACACGTGAAGCCTCTTTTTCAGCAGATGTGTCAGCGCTCCCCCTCTCCCCCTCCCCCCGGCCCTGCTAGATTTGTGTGGTCAAACTGAATTCTCAGAATCTTTTCTCAGAGGCAGGCTCCAAACTGTGGTAGCACATCAGTGATTCATTCTCATCTTGTTATGTTCTGTGCCTTAGTCCTTGGGGACCAGGAAAGGCAAGTATATTGTACCCCACTAGGGACCTGGACAGGGTTACACAAGGCAGAGTGCTCTGTTCAGAAGGCCCTGTTGCGGTCTGTAGCTGTAGCATGTTTACCAGGTGGTTGCTAATTGCGAGTGCCTCAGCAAGACACCATGCTCCATCCCAGAGCCCAAGGCTCCATCCCAGAGCCCAAGGAGTTCCTGTTGTTTGACTGGGTGGCATTAACTGTTGTTTGATGTTGTTTGCCGATGCCCAAAATTAAGGAAGGAAAGGTTCAATTAGCTCACAGTTTATAGAGGTTTCAGGCTATAATCAGCTGGCTCCAAGGCAAGGTGGCATGGCATAGGGGTAACACTTCAAGGCTGCAGAAGACAGCAAAAGCAACAAGAGCAAAAAGGGGGTAGCATGCCTCTTTTCTTCCGTTATATTGTAAATGGCTAGACCCTAGAGTGGGTATAGCACCCACACCATCTCAGTGCCCTTCTCTTGTATTTACAAAGTGAGAACCCTGACCTCCTGCTGAGTCACTTAAACCACTAAACTTCATAAGTTTACACATTCTATCAACTATTACAAACACCAAAATATAGGGTATACTTGCCTAGAGACAACCTGCTCTGTCTGAGCTTCTGACAGGTACTCTACCTACCTTGGCCAGCCTAATACCAGGAAGGGACTAGTGCTGCGCTGTCTTCTGGTGCAGCTCTGTGGCTCTGGACTCTGTTCATTTTGCTTGTCTGTGTGTAGTTTTTTTGCATCTGAACTGAGGAAGATGTGATAAGTAAAAACAGGAGCGAGCAGAAGACATCTCAGACCTAGCAACTTCTGTGAGGTGAGGAAGTGGCACTTGGTTCCCTCAGGCAGTGCTGTGATGTGGTGCTGTGCAAACCTCACTTGAGGCCCTATTTGTTAAGGAGTGCCATCCAGAAAGAGTACCCAAGATGCAGTTAATGACTGCCAAGCAGTTCTGACAGCCCTTCCTTAGCAAAGAGATGGAACAGTGCAGCTTCTGGGTGGGACCAGGAACTTACCTTCTTACATTGAGGAGTCTGTGCTTTGCCTCTCATGTGGGGGTGTGGGGGTATGGGGGTTGCTCATCATACCTGATGGGAAAGTATGTTCTTTTCTCAGCAGGAAGAGTTAACAACAATTTCCACTAGTAGATATTGGATTGCCCATAAAACCCATTACTTAAATGTGCCTTTCTTGCAAATGGTATCCTCTCAAAAGCCCCGTGTAAAGCTTTCAAATTAACTGGTTTAATTGGTAATAAAGGACTGAATAACTATTTTTTATCATTTCAGATTCTCTGAGCAAATGATCTTTTGTGAGTCATAAAACACTAGGAAACTTTCTTATGCTAGATATATTTGTGTGTTGTATAATGTATAGATTATTAAAACATTTTTACCATGAGATGACATAATGGGTGCATATAAATGAAAAACTATCGATTACCTCTTTAGATAACCTGATGTGTTCCATTTTTAAAGTATACAGATTATCACAAATG
>PVKN010006115.1:0-29225 GCA_004027915.1 Capromys pilorides
CATCTCCAAATGTGTAACTAAAATTAACCAAACCAAATAGAATGTATAGCTCAAATAGAATGAAATTTCAGAATAATGGCTCTCATTTGAATTTTATTAGAAAAGCAGATCTGAAATTATTGAAACTTATTCTGTACTTTCCTGTTTTTTAAATGTGTGTTTAAGAACCCGTACTGTTACTGCTTTTGTTAAGGCAGTAAATAGTCCGTTAAAGATATTCCTATAGTAAAACATTACATAGCTGCTACTTTCCGTGTTCTTTCTTGCTTTCTATAGATCTGAATTTCCATCTAATACCTTCTCTTTTTCTGAAGGGCCTCCTTAAACATTTCTTACAGCACAAACTTGCTGATGACACATCCTAGTTTTTAATTATCTGGAAACACTTTTCTTTCTCTCTTTACATGGAAATTTGTGTTTTTCCTTTGCATTTTAATAAAAATTTGCTGTCATATTTGTTCTTTACTTATAAATCATGATTGTTTTTATTACTGGTTTTAATAAATTTGATTTGTAAGTCTTGGGGTAGCTTTCTTAACGTTTCTTTACTTTGAGTTCTTTGTACTTTTTGGACCTGTGGAATTACAGTCCAATTTTAAGAATAATTTTAGCCATACATTTTTGGGAAGACTTTTGTTTTCTTTCAGGGACTCCAGATATATACAGTAGCCTCACTGATTTTGCTTCTTATTCCTTTTTCTTTCTATGTTTTTGCTATGGTTGAGATACAGGATGTACCTTGTTGTGTGGAAGGCTCACTGTATTGAAGGCTTGGTGGATAGTAGGCTTTCAGGGAGCAATTGTGTCGTGGAGTCCTAACTTTACTAGTGAAACATACTTTGATGGCGCTATTTGGAGGTGCTAGAAACAGGAGGTGGAGCCTATTTGAAAGACCTGGTTCATTGAGTCTGATAGTAAGGGTTACATGTAGTCCCTGGCTCCTTCCTCTCTGGCATTTTGTTTCTCCTGGCTTCCAGGCTACCATGAGGTGGGCAGTTTCTCTGGCACACACCCATCCACTACAATGTTTCCATGTTGCCATAGTCCAAAGAGCAATGGAACCAGCTGACCATGGACTGAAACGTCTAAAACTGAACCAGAACAAACTTCTCTTCTTTTAAGTTATTCTCAGCCTTTTTTTTTTTTTCCCCTCACAGAGTTGTAAATCTATCTATCTATCTATCTATCTATCTATCTATCTATCTATCTATCTATCATCTTTCTTTCTTTTGTATTTTAGGAAAAGGTCTACAGGGTGTTCAGGGTATCACTACTAGAACAGACTCGGAGCGATCCCCCTGTTTACAGCTTCCCAAAAGGTGGGATTACAGGCATGTGCCACCATGCCCAGTCTCCATTGCTGTCTCAGCATGCCCTGGGGGCGAGGCTGTCACTGTAGGCCCTGGGATTGAACTCCCAGCCCCTGTGCCTGCTTGCAGGAAGGTGCTTTAAGCTGCTGAACTATTTAGCCGACCCTAATGATTTTATTTTGGATCATTTCTTTTGCTATGTCTTCATGTTCATTATCTGTAACCCCATGTATTACACTGTGTTTTTCTTAACAGTGTAATTCTTAGCTGCTTAAGTTTGACTGAGGTGCTTTAAAGTCCATCTGTGTTTATATTTGTTTACTTTTTTTTTTTTTTTTTTTTTTTTTTTTTTTTTTTTTTTTTTTTTTTTTTTTTTTTTTTTTTTTTTTTTTTTTGAGAAAGGAGTCTTTCTGTATAGCCAAGGATGGCCATGAACTCACTGTGTAGTCCAGGCTGGCCCTAAACTTGTAATCCTCCCGATTTAGCCTCCAGAGTATTAGCATTACAGATGTGCACTGCTGTGCCTTGCTTCTGCCTATGATTAACCTTTGAATACATGGGATAGATATATAATAACTGCTTTAATGGCCTTGTTTGTGGGTTCTTAGTGTCTTTTTTGTTTCTCCTCAATTCTGTGTGGTTGATTTTTCTACTAATTATGGATTGTAGTTTGCACTTTTTTTTTGCATGTCCAGTAATTTTTTTCTTTTATAAAATTGTATTTTGAAGAGAAAAGCCCAAAACCTAGAAGTAAGATAATAGAATAAAAATGGCTAATACGTTGCGCATTCATTGTTACCTGTAACTTAGAGTACAAGATATGTGCATTTAATTGTCTAAACAATATTAGCACAAAGTTTTCTTTGTAATGAACTAAGTAACATTAGTAGTATAATAATCTTTGTATGTGTGTATGTATGTATGTATGCATGCATGCATGCAAGTATCTGTCTGTCTGTCTGTCTATCTGTCTATCTATCTACTTTTTATTTTTTTCTTTTCCCTTCCTACTTTTCTCTTTTCCCCCATTGGTTTCTCTTTCGTTTTGAATAGTTTCTTCCCATTTTACTGTCTCTATTGTATATTAATGATCTTATCTACTCTTAGTCCCTAACACTATGGAGACAATATGATATTTACACAGGAGTCTTGGTTTATTTCCCTTACGATGGTCTCACATTGCATCCATTTACCTGTCTCAAGTTTATCCTTCTTTGTGGCAAAGTAGTACTCTATTATATAAAAAAGCCACATATTTTTTTTTATCTATTCCTTAGTTCTTGGCATTTAGGTTGTTTCCAACATCTAGCTATTACAATTTGTGCTGCTATAAACATGGATGCGTGTATATCACTGTGGTAAAATGTTTTTAATTCTTCCAGGAAGATACACAGAAGGGGAATAACTGGGTTAAATGGGACCTCCAACTGTAGTTTTTGGAGCAGTCTCCACACTGATTTCCACAGTTGTTGCGTCAGTCTACACTCCTGCTGAAGTGGAAAAAGGTTCTTTTTTTCCTAATAGCCCCAACAGCATTTATTATTGGTTGATTTCTTGATGGTAGCCATTATTTCTGAGTTGGCATGAACTCTCAGTGTTGTTTTACTTTGCATCTCTTGAATGACCAGTGATGTTGAACATATTTTTATGTATTTATTTTCTGTTTGGATTTGTTCATCTGAGAAGCATATATTCACCTTAGATGCTCATTTTAGGTCTTTAAATTTGAGAGGTCTGATTTTTTTGAGTTCTTTATGTGTTCTTGATAGTAATCCTTTGAGGAACAGCTGGAAAACATACTTTCCCACATTGTGGGTCATCTCTTCATTTGGCTGGTTTCTCTTGCAGTGCAAAAACCTTTTAGTAAGATGAGATTCTAGTTATTGATTCTTTATGATAGTTCTTGTGCGATCAGGGAAGGGTTATCTGTTTAATATTCCAGCAAATTTAATGTTTCTATTTTAACATTTAGATCTTGTTCATTTCAAATTTAATTTAGCAGATAGTTAAAGATATAGGTCCAATTTTAATCATTGGAATGTGCACAACTACTTTTTCTAGCACCATTTATTAAAGACACTATTTTACTTCTAGTGAATGTGTTTGGCATCTTTGTCAAAGGTAGGTGGCTGTGTGTGTGTGGAGTTGTTTCTGCATCTTTTGATCAGTTTCATAGTCTTTGGAACTTTTTTTTTTTCTCTAGTACCATGCCATTTTTATCACAGTAGATTTATGGTATAACTTCAAGTCGGGGACTGTGATGTCTCCTGCCTTGCCTTCGTTGCCCAGAATTGCCTTTGGTATTGTGGATCTCTTCTGGTTTCAAATAAACTTTAAGATTGCATTCTGTGAAATATGCTATTGGAATTTTGATCAAAATTGACTTAAATCTCTATGACATGTTTGGGAGTATGGCTGCTTTTTCTATATTGATTCTTTCTATAAAAGAACAAGGGATATCTTTCCAGTTTCTGATATCCACCTGAATCTCCTTTTTTGCAGTATTGTAGTTCTCAACATAGAGGTCTTTTATGTCCTTCATTAAGAGATTCATAGGTGTTTCATTTTTTGGATGCTATTGTGAAAGGTGTTGTTTTCCTAATTTTTCTGTCAGTGAGTTTTCCATTCATGCATAGAAAGGGTATTGATTTTTGAGTGTTGACTTTGTACTGAGCTACATTACTGAATTTTCTAATTAAATCTAGCAGTATTTTAGTGGAGTTTTGGGGTATTTTATGTAGAGTATTATGTTATTGGCAAATAATGATAATTTAATTTCTTCCTTTCCTATTGTTATTAATTTTATTTATTTCTCTTGTCTATTGTTCTGGTTGAAGTTCCCAGCAATGTTAAATAAGAGTAGAGACAGTTAGATCTCTTTATCCTGTTCCTGATTTTAGAGAGAAAACTTTCAGTTTTTGTCTGTTAAGTATGATGTTGGGTCTTGGTTTGTCTTTGATGACTTTTATCAGATTAAGATAAAGACCATTTATTCCAGTTTTATGTAGGATTCTCATCATGAATGTATGCTGCACTTTGTCAAAAGCTTTTTATGCAGCTATTGAGATGATCATATGATATTTTTTGTCCTTTGTTAATATGGTGTATTACATTTATTGATTTGCATATGTTGAATTATCATGCATCCTGGGATGAATCCCACTTAGTAATGATGTATTATATCTCCTTGGTGATTTTCTGTATTCTGTTTGCTATTGTCTCATTTAGGATTTTTATATCTATGTACATTAGGGAGATTGTCTATAATTACCTTTCTTAGTTGGGGCCTTCTCCACTTTTTATATCAGGATAATGCTTGCTTCCAGAAATGAATTTGGGAGTATTGCTTCCTTTTTAATTTTGTTAGAGTTTGAGAAGTAGTGGTGTTAGGTCTTCTCTAAATATCTCTTAGAATTAAGCAGTGAATCCATCAGGGCCTGGGATTTTCTTTATTTTTTATTAATTTTAATGAGCAAGAAATAGCAATGAGAGAGTTTCAAAACAGGTTAATAGGCCAGTTAATAATAATTAATACATTGCATATTGTTGTCTTCATAGTAGTCATTCAAAGTACAAGGTGCAGACATGATACCTTGTCTAAACAATATTAGTAGAAATCTTTCTTCTCATTGAACTCAGAGAAAGTAGTTGTAAAACTATCCTAGCTACTTTGTATATACATATATGTGTTTTCTTTTTCACTACAAAATGGTCCTTCATTTATATCCCCTTTTAAACTTTGTTTTGTCAGAGATGGGTGTTTTCTTGCTGTTAGAGAAAAAATATAGAATGCTCCATGAATTTGTATGTCATCCGTATGCAGGGGCCATGCTAGTCTTCTCTGTGTCATTCCAATTTTAGTATATGTGCTGCTGAAGTGAGCACCTGGGATTTTCTTTGTTGATCAATTTTTAATTACATCTTCAAGTTCATTGATTGATATTGGCTTATTTAGGATTTTTCTCTCTTCATTCATCTTTGGTGATTCATATTTATGTAGGAATTTGTCTATTTCGTTTGTATTTTCTGTCATATTAGAATACAAGTTCTAAAAGTAGGTATAGGGTGGAGAAGATAGCTCAGAAGTCTTAGAGTCTCGCTGACAAGCACAAAGACCTAGTTAAACACCTGGTACCATATGCCATGCCAGCCCAGAAACCAGGCATGGTATTGCATGCCTGTAATCCCAGTGCTGGGGAGGCTGAGACATGAGAATCACTGAGTCAGAATTGTTTAGTGAGACCCTGTATCAAATCAATCAATCAATCAATCAATCAAAGTAGGTATAAAGGTATCTTGTAGATTTCCTCAGGGTCTGTTGTAATTTCGTTCTTTTTTTTTTGTCCTGATTGCTAGAATTCGAGTCTTTTCTTTCCTTTTTTGATATGATTGGGTAAGGGTTTGTCAGTTTTGTTTAATCTTTCAAAGAAAAAACTCTTCAATTAATTGATTCTTTATATTGTTTTCCTAGTCTTTAATACATTAATTTCTGCTTTGATCTGTATAATTTCCTGCTCTGAATTAGCTTTTGAGTGAGGCTGCTCTTCTTTCTGTGCAATATTGAGGCTCACCATTAAGTTTTGTATTTTCAATTGCTCTGTTTTCCTGATGTGGGTATTAACTGCTATGGGTTTCCCTCTTAGGACTACTTTCGTTGTGTCCCATATGTTCCATTATGTTCCATTTTCATTAGCAATTAATTTTAGAAACAGTCTTATTTCTTCTTTAATTTGTCTGTGACCCATTGGTTGTTCAGGAGGCTGTTCTTTAATTTCCATGTGTTTATGAAGTTATTGTAGTTTCTTTGGACATTGGTTTCTAGTTTTATTGTATGGTGGTCTGATAAATATGCACAGGATAATTTCAGTTCCTTTGCATTCATTTAAGCTTGTTCTCTGAGGCAGCATGTAGTCTGTTTTGGAAAAAGTTGTGTGCGTGTGTGAGAAGAATGTGTATTCTGATGTTATGAGATGGAACACTCTGTTGACATCTACAAAGTCCATTCATTTAGAAGTTAGGTTCAATTCTGATATTTTTTGTTGAATTTTTTGTCTAGCTGATCTGTTCATTTGTGACAGTAGGGTGTTGAGTTTCTCTATTACAATTGTATTAGAGTTTATTTGATTTTTGTGTCTGTTAATATTTGTTTTATATAGTTGAGTTCACGGGTATTTATTGCATATATATTTATGATGGTCACCTCTTTCTTTGGATTATTCCCTTTACAAGGATGTAGTGACCGTCTTTGTCTGTCTTAATCAGTCTTGGCTTGAAATTCCCTTTATCCATAGATAGAGTAGGTACTCCTGCTTTTTTTCTGAGTTGCTGTTACATGGAGTGTTGTTTCCCAATACTGAACTTGTTTTTAATTAAATGTGTTTCTTGTATGCAACGTATTGTTGGATCTTGCTTCTTGGTCTACTCTGTTAGTCTGTGTTTTTTGATGGGAAAACGGAGATCATTAGCATTGTGTCCTTTAAAACATTTTGGACTGGTTTGGTTATCATAAATTTCCTCAGATATTTTTTGTCACAGAAGCATTTTATTTCTCTATCAGTTTTGAAAGATAGTTTTGTGGGCAACACCAATCTGGGTTGAAGGTTATTTTCCTTTAGAGCTTGAAATACTTCATTCTACACTGTCCTTGCCTTGAGGGTTTGTGCTGAGAAGTTATCTGTGGTTCTAATGGGCTTTCCTTTAAAGATGACTTGTTTATTTTACCTGACAGTTTTTAAGATTCTATTCTTGTGTTGAATTTCTGAAATCTTGAGTATGGTATGCCTGGTTGCAGATTTTTTTTGATCATGTCTAACTGGAATTCTACATGCCTCACTTAGCAGTGTGTCAAATTCCTTTTCCTCAGCAGGGAAATTCACTGCCTTAACATCTATGAAGAGTGTTGTTGGCTTTTTTTTTTTTTTTTAATATCTTTTGTGCTATCTCCTGATTTTTCATGGACTCTAATCAATCTTAAGTTATTCTTCTTTGCTTCACCTAGTAGCTGCTAGGTTGATTTCTTATGGTCCTTTCCTAATTTTAAGAAATCTTTCTTTTTTTCTGGTCAATAATTGCGATCCCGTCTTGTGTATCTGAGATCTTGTCTTGCATTGGCTTAATGTGCTGTGAATACTTTTAAAGAATCTTTATCCTCCTAGATATGTACTTGAATTTGCCTCATAGATTCTATTTCATTCCTATGCTGAGCATTCATGGCTTCCATAGTTTTCTTAAGCTCTTCTTCTTTTAAGTCTTGTCTACTCTTGATTTACTAAGTGTAGTTTTCCTTGTGAATACCATCTCTGCAGGCATATTAAAAACTATTTGTGATTTGATTTTTTTCTAGACCCTCATTCAATTGCTTGTTGATGCCACTTCAGAGAGGTCAGGTGGGTGACTTTTGGATTGTCTCACCTTACTTTCCCTTGGATTTGTCAGTGGTGAACTGGATGTTTGAGTTTGTACTTTGTTGAAGTGTTTGCTCATTTTCTTTTTTTTTTTTTTAAGTTTAATTCTTGGGTGATGCTTATAAATTCCATATTGTGGATTTCCTTATTGCTAGTAATTTAAAACCCCTAGGAAATGACTACTTTTCTAAGCTATCTTCTAGATGTAGCTGATATTTGGATTTTGAATTTGTTGCCAGATCTTACCTCTTTAATTTGTGGGGGACGATGAATTGCCTACTTGGCTTTACCTCTGGTTCTTTGTTATTGTTGCACAGTATTTTCTATGACTTTTAATCAATCTCATTGTTGTAATACCAGGAAGAATAGCTCAGAAAAACAGAGCTATTCTACTGGGTCATGGTTGGATAAATATTTTTACCATGAGCAATAGCAATAGCACCAAACACAGCCTCTGAAAATGACAAACTGAGGTAACCATTAATTTATTGCTTTTACTCATATGAAGTAATTTGTGCTTATATAACATAATCTGAAGCAAACCACAGAATTATGTGCAGTATATAAATCCTAAACATGTCAGTTTGTCCCTCAGAGATTAAAATTTTAAAGGAGTTACGGAGAAAATGAAGAAGAAGAGGAGGAGGAGCAGAAGAGAAGGGGATAGAAAGAACAAGAGACTGGAAGTAAGAGTGGAGGACAAAGGGATCAGACTAACTTGACAGAGTTGTGCAGAAGACTGGTGGGAAAGAGAAGGGAGAGAGAAAAATAGAACAAGAGCCACAAGGAGGCTAGAAATCATATTCACACACTTGTAAAAGCAGATCAAACAGTGGAGAAAAAAGCAAAAAGCACAAAAAGTAAAACACAACAATAAGAATAACGAGAGAGAGAGAGAGAGAGAGAGAGAGAGAGAGAGAGAGAAGTGTGAAGACAGAATCTAGATCTGTGTTGGTTTATCCCAGCAAGCTAGTAGTCACTGTTTGTGTGGTAGTGGATAATCTCAACAAGCTTGCACTTCTGGCTGAGATCAAACTCCTTTGGTCTGAAGTCTTCAGCACATCTTCTGCAGGCCTACACCCAGGTGGGAGCTCCTGGCTGGGGCCAGCAGCTGCTGTGCTCTGAGCTCAGCTATCCCCTCTCCAAGATGGCTCCCAGCCAACCACTCTATCCTGCAGAACAACTGAGCCCTCAGTACTCAGTGCCAGCAAATGCAGTCCTTCATGTCCGCTCCTCCCCTCCACTTCTCTGGGTCTCTGTGGAGGCCTCGGGGGTCACCAGCAATCACTGTGTGTCTACAGGTGTGAATCACTCCTCCTGCACATCGAGTCCTGTCTCCAGAGAAGGTGCTGCAGCTGCCTACTTCTTGGTGGAAGTTTCTTGCCTCATTCTCTCTGGGGGCTTCAAATCCTCCTTGGGTCCAGAGGACCCACTTCTTTCCTTCTTATCTTCTTCATATTGCTGTATTTCAGTGTCTGGATGGCAGCTTTCAAACAGTCTCTTTCTCTGCTATTTGCCACTCCACCAGCTTGGGGCACCTCACTTAGTAATTTTTTTTGGTACCGGGGCTTGAACTCGAGATCTCGTGCTTGTCAGGCGAATGCTTATGCCACTGAGCCATCTCCCCAGCCCACCTAATAATTTTTGATGGATGCCAGACATTGTGATTTCTTTTTACCTTTCAGGATGTTGAATATTTTTATATTCCTATGATATTTTTTTTTGCTGGGATGGAGTTAGTAACTTAGAAACAATTTAATTCTTTCAGGTCTTGTTTTCAAGAGTAGTTTCTGAGCACTAGGCCCAGTACATACTCTGTGCATATAAACTTTTCCATTGATACTGGTAGAAATAAGCACAGTTCCCAGATTTTTGGAGTTGTCTCACATTATTTATCTTTTCCCTATAAAATTTTGTTAGGCCAACCACATAGCTCAGTGGATTGAAGTACCTACAAATAGGCGCAGGGTCTGGGGGTTTGATCCCTCAGCAATTGATACTGGGTGTGGTGGCGTGCACCAGTAATCTCAGCTCTTGGGAGGCTGTAAACAGGCGGATCACTATGAGTCCTATCTAGTGGTGAGACCCTGAACACTCTGTAGACCCTTCCCTAAAATTAAACAAATACAAAAAACAACCATAAAACTTGTTAGTCAGAGTAATTTTTAAGATGATTTAAATGTTTAATATTGCATTTCATGTAATTTATTGTACTGATCCACTTCTACTTTTTAAGTTTCTGAATATTTGTACTATATAAACATTTTTAAGGCCTGGGGAGATAGCTCCATGGCACAAGTGCCTACCTGGTAAGTGCAAGGTCATGAGTTTGAGCCCCAGTCCTGCCAAAAAAAAAAAAGTTAAACATTTTTAGTAATTAAAGTTTATAATCAACTATCCTGCTTGATGATTTTATCATTACCTATTAATTGAAGAAAATTCTTAAGGCAAGCCACACGTGAATTAAGATACTACATTGTTGAGTATAATAATTTGCTAGTTTTAAGTGGATAAAATCAAGTGCTACAGAGAACTCCCATTTTTTTTTTAAATGCCAAGTATCTTTGAAATGATATTCTCTTGAATTCAGTGAATCTGAGTGATTGTAAAACAGATCATAGGGCCGGACAAATAGCTTAGAGAATTAAAGCACCTGCAAGCAGGTGCAGGAGTCAGTGTTTCGACCCCAGGCAGTTGAGACTGGGCATGGTGGTGCTTACCTATAATCCCAGCTCTTGGGAGGCTGTAAACAGGCTGATCACCATGAGTCCAGTCTAGTAGTGAGACCCTGAGCACTCTGTGGACTCTTCCCTAAAATACAAAACAAAAAATGAGCTCATAAAATCACCGTATTTTAAATTGGATAATTTTTATGGATTTTTTTCTCTTTTATGTAGGAGGTTCTATAGTTCAAGTATAGAACTTCAGAATGTGCATGTATCAAGTAGTAGTGAACTTCGTGCTGGTGAACTATTTTATTTTTAACTTCTTTCATATTTGAATGATAAAATATAGTAGTGTCAACTAATTGTCAGAATTCAGGAGCACATCTTGCTATAGTTAATATATCTTGTTGTTTCAAGAGTTTTCTGGCAATAAGGGCACAATTGAGTGAAAATTTAAAAGAATTCTTGAGGTGGTATACTTCCATATGCTATGGGAATATGTCAGTGATTTTTTAATTTTATAATTTGAGTTTTTAATGTAGTCTTTTGAAAGCTGGTTGTTAAGCATGGCAATAAAACTAGAGTTGCTTTAGAATTCTGAGGAAAATAAAAGAAGAAATTAAAATTATCTTTATTTTCTTCAGGGCTGAAATAACTATCAGCACAATGAAGCCAAAATTGTGGCGATACTACATTGCTGTTTCCAATATTTACATGGAAGGGTTAGGCAAGATTTATATTCTCTTACAAAACTGAACCAAAATGCGTGAATTTATGTAGAATTTAAAAAACAGAATGTGATAAAAATTGAATACCACCTGGGGGAGTATCAACTGCTCGTTGTCTCCCAGTGTCTCTTCCCCATTGTCTGCAGAGACAGAGACGCTGAATTTCAGTTGAGGACAGATTCTTTCAGAATAAAGATGACAAGTCTTTGCTTCTCTTGCAACTAGGAATCATAATATAGCAATGTTCTGCCCATTGGCTGCAGGCTTCTAGGTGGTCGTGTTAAAGGGCAGAGGTGTGCTGTCTGCTCTCCCCTCTCACTTACTGGAATGTGGATAGGCTCTCAGGACCTCCTAAGGAAGCCATCACTGTAAGGATGGCAGAGCAACAAGGATTTTTTAAAATGTCTGGGACAGAAGTACTGGCTTTTTTTTCTTTTTTTTTTTCTTTTCTGGAACCAGGGATTGAACTTAGGCACTGCACTTGCCAGGCAAGCACTTATTCTACTGAGCTATCTCTCCAGCCCTCAGAAGTGCTGGCTTCTTGAGCCATAAATTGCCATAATGGTTTGAAATCTTGTCTAATTCCCTGTTATTTTAGGTCTCTGTCACAGATGGCCAAAGCTATGTAGATTGCTCTCATCAATATTTGTTTATGAAAGATGCTAATAATTGTTTTCTGTAAGTGTGAGCTTGAAAGGACTAAGTGGTTGTGTATCATAGAGATTTAAATATTTTCAAACATAATTTAGAAAAGAGCTACACTAGCCCAGTATCTATTAGCAGAGGAACACAACAGAATTAAACTTCTCTGCTTTTCCCTATAAATTAGTTTAAATATAGATTTTAAGCCCATAATCCTTATGCTGACTTTTGAAGAATTCAGGTTTGAGAAGAGAGGGAAAGGTGATGGTTCAGCTTTCTACTGTTCTCACAGTCACTCTTTCCCCCCATTTTCCATTGTTCCTTATTTCTTAATTGCCATATCCCAGGGTCCGCTTTCTGGTCCGTCATGTGGAAGAGCTCCCAGTTGGTCGTTTGTGCCTTCTACTGTGGAAGTCTCATCTCTTGCTCTGGCAGGGCTGGTGCTATCAGCATCTTCTTGTGCTGCTCTTTTGTCTCATTGTCGAGAGACCCCTTTAACTCACCCTTTTTTGATTTTTGGCTCACTTATATAGCAGATCATAAACTGGTAGTTTGGAGACCTGTTTTGATGATTTTATACATGGTTTTAAGAAATATTATATTGGATTAATTTCTAATACTTGAAAATAGGATATTCGATGTGGAGACCAGATCTTATGTTAAATTGAAATCTTTTCTTGAACAGTGAGAAAACATGTCCACATGTGCCTGTATTCCTTTCATGTTGAACTCGTGGAACCACTGTAACTGTTCGTTTCTATGAGGCCTCTTTGTTCTGCTCTCCACCACTCCCTGTCGCATACAGCTTATCTGTTTTGTGTATTTTCGTCACTTACCTGACATTTTCGGTAATTTGAGTGTGTGCTGTTCATCTTCTTGGGCAATTAAAGTTTTTATGACTCTTTCTATTTCCTTTTCCTGCCCCTTTCTTTTCAATTCTGACTCCTTCTGTATTCCTCTTCCTAATTACCTGGCTTCTTTGCAGGAGGGTTCTAGTTGACTTTTACGCTTCTTGGCTTATCCACATCCTATAACCATCCTGCATACTGCTACTTGTGTAGCCTTTCTAAAATTAAAATTTTAGTATGTGTCTATGCAGCCTTAAGATTCATTGCCTTTCTAGATGATATCAAAGTCTTTAGCACTGATGCGAATATGGAATGGCATGGCAACTTGAAAACAGTTGAACAGTGCCTCTAAACATTAAGCATGGTGTTAGCATATTACTCCGCAGTTCTGCGTATACCTGAATACGTAAGTGTATTAAAATAGCTGTCTATTTCTTAAAATATCTAGAAAAAAATTTCCTAGACAAAGCCACTTTATTTAAATGCCCATGGCCATTTAAAGTAGCCAAAATATGGAAACAGTCCAAATAATCAATACGTGATAGACAGATTTTTGAAAATATGGTGTTTCTACATAATGAAATAATATTGGACCATAAAAAGAAAGGAATTGATCCATTTTGTACACAGAGAGCCTTGAAAATGTTATGTTAAATAAAAGCTAGGCTTCTAAGGCCATATTTTGTGTGATTTTATGTGTACGTAGAGACAAAAACTAGAGTGGTTTCTTTGAGATGAGGAGAATGGAAACAGGACACGATGGCCAGCAGATCCAGAGGGTGAGGAGCTGCTCGGGGATTGTGTCTCTGTTAATGTACTAACAATCGCTGATTTGTACAGATTAAAAGGTCACCCGTGGGGCCAGCGAGATGGTTCAGCGGTCTAAAGCACCTGCTTAGGAAAGCTTAGGCAACTTCAGGGACACAGGATCTGTGTTTCGAGCCCTGGCACCACATGCTGCTCCAGCCCCACCCCCAGGGCAGGCTGAGCTGGCCATTAAAAAAAAAAAAAAAAAAAGGCCACCCTTGAAGGATGTGAATTATATATCTCAAAAAAGAAAGAAAACAAAAGACACAAATTTCTTAACATTCAAGAGCCTTTGTGATCTGACCTTCGCTGTTTTTCCAGGCTCATTGCCTGTTGCTATGCCCCAGCCTCTCCCTGCTCCTCTCCATCCCCTGCTAGAGTCCTCTATGAAATGTTGCAGGTATCCCACCATGTGCTCAGTCTAACCATTCACAGATTTCTACCAGAGAAAATCTAGTCCTTGTGCCTTCCCCATTCTCCTCCCCTCTTCATTCCTCCTCCTTCTCCTCCCCTTTCTTCCCCTCTCCCGTCCCTCTTCTAGGCACATCTTGTGACCCGAAATGATAACTCCTTTTCTTGTCTATCTAGATTGTAAATTCTCTGCAGATAGCTTTTGTGCCTTTCATTAAACATTAAAAAAAAAAACAAAAAAAAAACTACATCCCAGTGATTTTCCATAGAAAGTGGTTGGTAAATTTTGCATAAATTATGGACATCCTTAGGATACCAAATTTGGGCAAATGCAAAAAACTCCTCGCACTTGACTTTCTGAAGATCAGAGATTGAAGGACTTCGCAAGGAATGCTGTGCAATTATGTGGGTTTACTGGGTCACCCCTCCCCCCCATTTTAAAAGCTATTTTAAGAAAAGCAGGACAGATATGTGAGATGTTGCACTTTTCTTTCTTTTTTCTTTTTTGGTACTGAGAATCAAACTCAGGACCTCATGCTTGCCAGGCAGGCATTATGCTGTTGAGTTATAGCCCCAGGCCAAAGTTAAGAGTTTTCTAAACTTGTGTATCTGACAAAGGTACTAGATTTAAGGCCTAACGTGAGTAGTAAGCTTTCCTCAACAGATTTTTAAACTATTTTCTACTTTTTGAGGCAGCTTTTCTTTTCCATGTCAGAACATTCATAAATTATAATTCTTATATTACCATTAACTCACATTTGGGTTTGTTCATTGTATAGTGGCAAATAATGGGTGGGTAATACTTTCTTTGTAAAAAATGTGATTATATTTAATTATTTACAAATGATTTCTCCCATTTTTACTTTGGTTTTTAGAAGTTAGAATTTTTCTGCTATCCTAGAAAGTCTCATTCGGGATCGTACAAACAGACCTTGTGACGAAATTTTGAAAGTGGTTAGTTTATTTAGAAGGTTAAAGCAGTCAGTCGCTAAGGTTTGTGTTGAGGTAGCTGCCATTGTGAGCAGTGTAAGTTGGCTGGGGAAACTACAGAACAATACCTTAATGATATCTACCTGAAGGGCAAGGGAGATGGGAAATTCTACCACAGGCCCAGCTACTCTTAAGTGGAGAGCTGCTCCCGGGACATGTTAATCCTCATAGCTTCCAGTGTAGGCCCAGAGAAAGCGCTCAGGAGAGTAAGTGTGGACAGTTGAAAGTCTCTGGGCCTGTCTTTTACTTAGTAATGGCCTGGAGATGGGTGGGCATTACCTCATATGTGGAGGTGGGGCATCCTCCTGGGAAGTGTACTAGTGTGTGAAGACAACAGGTATTTAAGATGGCTTTATTCAAGCATTTCCTCAGAAGCTGGATAAGTACCCTTCAGTGTTAGTGATGGCATATAATAATCACTGGTAGAGGCCATTTGCTTTTTAATTTTTTTTTTAATTAGTATTTATATATTTATTTGGTATAGGGTCTCTCTGTACAACTTATACTTACAGTGATCCTTCTGTCTCAGTCTCCCAGTGCTGGGATTACAAGCATGTGCTGCCACACCCAGTTTCAGAGGCCAGCACAGCTTGCCCAGGGTTCTTGGGCCAGTATGACATGCAGTACCAGGGATCTAATTCGGGTCCTTGCACTTGCCAGGCATGCACTTAGACTGCTGAGCTATCTCCCCAGCCCCTTTTGCTTTTTAAAGTTCATGTACTTCGTGGGTAAAGATAGCTAATAGGATAGGTTCCTGAAAGCACTTCAGATCTTTAAGCAGTATCTTACATTTGTTACTCAGATATTTACCCAAATTTATGCTGAGAAAGCAACAGATACATAGTTAGACTCAGTGCTCATGTCTTATTATAAATGTTAGCCAGTCTAAAGCTTTTTTCTCCCCTTAGGCTATGTGAATCTGGCCTTTCTGCACAGTGTATATAAGATGGTAGATTTGTAAGTTCCACAAGAGTCACAGGGTACCATGGGGATGGCTATTTTTAGCCAGTTGACAGCAAAGGCATCCCAGTCAAAGTGGATAAAAAAAAAATCTCTCAAGGTAAAGGGTAGGAATCAGCTGTGTGGAAATAGAGAATTTATGAGAGGACAGTGCATTCCCGGAGTGCTGAGTAGCGCCCTGGAGGTTGGTTTAGAGTAAGCGATAGGGCCCACGTGTTGCCCAGGATAGGGTGAGAGTCAGTCTATTGCTGACTAGCTGTGTGCTCTGTGGCTGGTTAACTTTCCTTGGTCCTTTTCCCTTACTTATGAATCAAGCATACCAGTTCCATCTAATAAGATCATTACAAGGCCATATTGTAATGAAAATTGAGGTATGTTATTCATGTAGTCCATGGGTTGGGTTGCTGTAAAAATCATTCAAGATTGTGTGATTTGTAAAGGAAAAGAGATTTCTTCAGCTCACAATTCTGTGGCTGGATAGTGCCAGCAGCATGTAGCTGGCTCTGGTGAGGGTCCATGCCCAGGCTGCATCCCATGTGGCTGATGGCATCACATGAAGGGCAGATGCGAGAGGACTCCTGGTGAGAGAGAAAGCAAGCGGGACCAGTCTCACATTTTTGTCACAACCTGCTCTTGTGGGAACTAATCCTCCCCTGCACTAAATCCTGAGCAAAGGCAAGGCTTATTGCGTGGTTCACTGACACCAGACCACCTCTTAATGACCCAGCAACAGCACATGAACCTTTGGGGAACAAACCCTATCCAAACTATAGCAGACATACGAGACAGCATAGGTAGGTTCTCAGTAGCCCCACTTCTTCTGGTTTCTTTGTTTTAGACTAGAAGTCATGGCGCCAAAGAAGCACACAGCACCCAATAAGATGAGCTTTCCTGAGGTTTATGGAACACTAACCGCACAACTTCTTAAAAAAAGGATTATGATGTTAAAAGATTTTGCAAATCCAGTGTACCATAGATGGCTTCATGAAGTGTCACAGTTCTAGGAAGTCTGAGAGTAGATAAACCTTTTTTAAAAAAACTTTATTTAATACTATGTATTAATTTTTAAAAAATATTGGTTCCCCTCATTAAAATAATGCCTATTCATGTAGGGAAATGTTAATTTAAAGAGCTTTATCAGTGGGCTATACATGTTATTAATAGTAATTATACATTAATGTCTTGCAATATAATTTTAAAATTATAAATGTTTTAAAAATAATGTCCTTTACATAGAGTATATTTGGAGATTTTCTCTTTTTTCCAGCTATTTTTTAAAAGTTTTAAAAATTTTATTAATTTTAATAAGAAAGAAATAACAATGTGACAGTTTCAAAACACATTAGTAGGACAGCCACATTAATACAATGCATATTGTTGTTTTCATAGTAGTTGTTCAGAGTATAAGATGCAGACATGATAACTTTTCTAAACACAATAGTAGAAATATTTTTTCTCATTGAACTAAGAGAAAGTAGTTACATGTATAGTCCAAAAGTCCATAATAGAGGTATAAAAAGTAAAGCCAGATTAATATGCTGAGCTGTAAAAGGCTCAACAGCTTCCAACGTTGCCAGTTCTGGCGATAACCCATTACTATTATGGAGATTTTCTCTTAAGACATGCTTATGAGCTAGCTCGTTGGTCCTCCCCGCCAAATCAGTCATTATATGATTCTTTTAATCTTTCATTTTTTATTTTGTGTGAGGTATTGCTATGCAGCTCAGATTCATAGTTATCCTCCTGTCTTAAGCTCCCTAGCAATGGGATTACAGGCATGCACCACCATGCCCGGTTTTGGGACCAGCAGTGCACGTCGTACTGGGTATTGAGCCCAGGTCCTTGTGCTTGCCATACAGGTGCTTAGACCGCTGAGCTACCTCTCCAGTTCTCTGTGATCTTTTATATGCTGCTTTTTCTTGTTTTCTACACAATTGTATTTCTTGCCCTACAATTTCTTTTCAGCTTCAGATCTGTTCAGAATGATGTGCTTTTGGCTTTGCTTGAGATAATTTAAAGAGCATTCCCCAGACAGTTCAGAAGTTAACTTCCAAAAATACTTGGAGTAATGCCACCGTGCTAAAGTGGATAACTTTCAAGGTGAGTAGCTTTAAAAGAGACAGAAGCTACTCGGATGTGTGCTTTCTCTGCATAACGAATGGTTTGTCATTTCATCGTCCTACAAGGAGCTTTGAGTTCCTACGATGTACTTATACCTGTAGTAGATGATGTCCATCTTTGGGAGACATTCATCATCTAGTGGGGCAAAAGGACTATTGAAGGACAATCACTGTTGAAGGATAAAGGGTTCAGAGTGTTGTGAAAGAACAGAGGAGTGGACTGGTGCAGGGGCCAAGAAAAGCAAGAAGTGTGCTTACTGTGGGGCTTGGCCACCCTGTAAGCCAGCAAGAAAGGATATTCCTGGTAGAGAAAAGTAAATGTCGGGCTAGGGAGATAGCTCTGTGGCACAAGTGCTTGCCTGGCAAGCACAAGGTCATGAGTTTGAACCCTGGTCCCACCAAAAAAAAAAGTAAATGTGCAGAGGTGTGGAGGTGGGAGAGTGGGCGGAGATCTGCAGCCCTGTGAGTGTGAGTGTGAATGGGGTGTAGACTCCTCTTCTGGGGAAGGGGAAGGTAGTGCAGGTGGGGAAGCCAGAGGGAGTCCTGACCATAGAAACTTTTGGGGTAAAGAGTTCAATAGGGTATTGCAGGATCCAGCCAAAAGTAAGATAGTGATGGGTCATGCTTGTGATGATAGGAAAGAAGGAATAGAGTTGAAAGCTACTTAGGAGGTAGATAATCAATGAGTGACCCGAGAGAAGTGGTACAGGAAAGGAAAGAGTCTAGCATTCTCTCACAGGAGCAGCACTGGAATGTTGGTATCATTAACTATGATATTAATATGGCAGAGAGAAGCTCTTGGTAGGGGTCATTTAGAGAGTATGTTCCTGATGTACTGTGTTTGATGTGAACATTGGTTGCTCCTTTGTACCTTTCCTGATTTCTGGAGTTACTGCTGTGTATCAGATAATGTGCTAGACTCTTAGCAGATGACCACAGTCTCAATTTTCCATATGTCTGTGAATCTTACAGTCAGTGAAAGAGAGAGACATAAATAATTACCTAGCTAATCACTTAACTAGTAAGTAAGTGAAAAGGGGAACTAGCTGGTAAGGCAGTCAGTCTGCAGTTTATTCTGGAGATGGACAGAATAGTCTGGTCTGCTAAGTGGTAGAGGTGGTCACTTGTGAATAGTTGCTCACTGAAGCCATTAGTGAGATTGCTGAGAAGGTTTGCAAAAAGAATGTGAAAGGAGACTAAGGTTAACATAACGTAAATATTTGAGCATAATGTCAGTGTTTAAGAAGAATGGCAGATTAATAAATGAAACTGGCAAAGAGTGGTAACATAATTGAAGGGGATGTGGAATGGGTCGGGAAGTTGAGCATGATAAGTGTAAAATGTTTCATGGCTTTGAAACTGCAAGTCCATGTTGGCTCCAGTGAGAGCTGATGCATCAGGGCTGTGGGGACAGGTGATGTTTCTACCCAGCCCGTGCAGATGGGTGAGAGCCAAACTGGCTTGATGGTTAGGGACTGTGCAAGTTGGTTGTTACGCACAGCCTTTACTGAAAATTGTATAATGCACACTTACAGTTGCATAAATTACATTAACGTAAATATAATAAATACTTAAAAAATTACCGTCTTTAATTACTTTTCTGATTTTCTTATTTTCTGTATTATTAAGATTCTTTACCTCAAAGATAGCTCAGCAATCTAAAACACCTGCTTAGGCAAGCTTAGGCAATTGTAGGGCCCGCCGTTTGATCCCCTGTACCACATGCTTCACCAGCCTGGCCCCCAGAGCAGGCTGAGCCGGGGAGACACACACACACACATACACACACACACACACACACACACACACACAGAGGATTGTTTACATCTTTTTTATCAGAATGGTGGATGTACTGTGCAGTGGTCTGACACATTTTTCTCTTTAAGTTTGTACTCATTGAATTCATGGTGCTGTTTGAAATTAGTCATGGTAAGAATATTATACCATAGAAGCTGGCAGATGTTTTGTTTTGCTGGTTTTATAGGCCTGGGGAACTGGTAAAGAAGTTGTGAAGAAGTCAGAGTATGTAAACTTAAAATCTTGCTGGCCATGTAGCATTTATATTATGAATAGCACAGAAAATTGAGGAAATATTTTTCTAATATTTGTGAACTATTATCTCATTTTAAAAAAAGTTGACTTCATTATTGATGAGTAGGAAAATTCCCAACAGATATGGTTATTATCTCACATTAATCTTACTAGTGCAAAAGGAGATGTTAACCACTATCCATGTGAGAACATACTGGATTGATAAATAGTACTGAAAGCAATTTGTAAGAAATAGCTGACTATATGAAATTTATCAAGAGGATATTGTATTTTAATTGTTATTTATAAATTGTTTGCTATATTTTCTTTATAATCAGTACAATTTATAATGATGCATATGTACACACACACACACATATATATATGAATACACATTCAGGCGCACACAATGCCAACTGTATTCTTGTACACAGTAATTGTATGTGTGATTGTATGCACTATTCTTTTGAAAAATATGACAGACCAAGCATATTCCTTATGTACCATGTAGTTAAGTAGTCAGATGACAGGTTTAGGGACTCTTGTTTGTCCAAGTTTTTACCTGAATGGATTTATAGTTCTAAAGTGAGGAGCCCGTAGAGAGGGAGAGATTAGTGATACAAAAGAAATAGAATTAACTATTGAAGAGGGTGACAAAGAAATAGGTGGCAAAAAAGGTAACTTGTGGTAAATTAATCCTGAAAATAGGAAAAACCCTGATTCCTGTGAGAATGAGGAATGATAAACCTAAGAGATGATAAGTTCTAGTACACTTAATGTGTACTTTAGTGTCACATACACTAGTGCATTATAATTTAAGAAATGGGCAGGGTGAGCTGAAGAAAATCTCATAAAGATGTCAGTCCCTTTGTGACTAAATCAGAGACTAAGAGGTGAATCCTGTGACTGACCAAGGCAAGCATTCATGCTGAGTGAATCTCTGAAATATTTTTGCTGTTTCTTTAGCTTGGTTTTCGAGGCCAAAACATTTAAATAAAGTTGAGAGACAAAGTACTTCTTGCATTTAAATGCTAAATATTATTTCTTTTGCTTAACTCTCCATTATTATACTACATTTCCATGGACACGGATTGAATTTCTACAACATGATCAGAAATGGCGTATAATTTGAGGTTGACTAAACTGCATTCTTTGCATGCATGGATAGTTTGAACACAAGGTAAAATGTTATCCAGACTGCTGAAGAAAACAAGTCTTATTTTGGAACATGACTTTCTTCAGAATTATAATTTATGACTTTGTCACTTGAATTCGTGCTTTTAACACACACACACACACACACACACACACTTCAGTCAAAGACATATTTAACATTTTGTTTAAACAGTCTCAGTTCTATTAGTCTTCTACTCTTAAAATTTACAGTTTTCATATTTTATTGGAAATATAACAGAAATAGAGCTATTTTACATTTGCATAGCACCTTACCATTTCACATCTTTTAAGAACTGTTTTTCAAAATATTTATTAAGCAATCGTCCTAATCATCCAGAAGCTTTGGCATGCCAAATATGAATATTGATATTGAATGTACTGATGACATGGTCTCTCACTGCACCATTGCAGCTACTGTTTTCTAGCCTAGCACTGTTGTTACCCCACCTTCTGTCTCTGCCCTTGCAGTCTTGCAGCACCTCAGACATCTGGGCAAGGACCTCAAGACTTTGAGAGAAGAGTCTTTATTCTTCGTATCCCTATTTTTAGAGTTATAGCAGTGCTGTAGTCCTTGTGCCCCTTGCTCGGGCAGCTGGTCCTTGTGTTTGCTGATTGCTTCTTGGATGCAAGGGGACACTGCTGTTCTAATCATGTTCAGGGTGGAAAATGAGGGAAGGGTCAGGATGACACCAGCAAGGTATATGTTGTATTTATATTCACAAAAGCAAGAAGTCCTCCTTGGTCACCTCAACTACAAGACCCTTTAGGAAAGTGAATATTAACCTTCTCCTCATCTGTACACTTGGACAGGAAAGGGAAGGTTGGTGGAGAATGGCTTTCATCAACCAATTAGCAGAGTTTCCCACAGGGAAGAGTCTCAATCCTGTCCTGATCCAACTATTGCGTTTCTATCTATCACCAATTTAAGGCCATCTTCTGTGGAAAGCAATGTTTGCAGCCTCTTTATCTGTATGCCTGGGAGGAGCTTTGTTGAATTCTAACTAGACTTTATTTTTAATTGGTAAGGAAAGATTTGAGATAGCTCTTTCTGAAGGAGAGGATCCATTCTTCAGTGGCGGTCTGTAGAGCAGCCAGGAAGTCAGACTCAACCTTGGACTTGAAAGGGAACCAGTGTGAACTGTGCTTCGGTACCAAGTGCAGTGTGGCTGCTGGGAGGGCTCCTGCAAAAAGCTCAGCCAAGAGGAAAGTGATTGGGCCATGTGCCTGATGAAACATTTTATATGTGAATGATTTAAACAGATAGATCTGCATACGTTACTGGATTGTTTTCAGGTTTGTGTGGGACCGTACCTCAAGATTTTTTGTTTGAAATATTTTAGTGTCTTTCTTTGTAGCTAAAAAATACAAGGAAAGAATGAAATTTAAGGCGACTGTCTGTTCTCTGCAGTACCAGAGAGAGCACTGTGAATAGAATCTAAGTGACTGTCTGTCTAAAATTCATCTTGTTGCCAACCTCTCACTATTTTGTAATACTTTTGACTCTCTATGCATGGGATAATTCTTTGTTTTAACTTAATAAAAATAAATTTCAAATGACAAAATTTCCCAGTACAAGCTAATGAGAAGCTATTACTTATAAAATTAAATTCTACTGTGAAGATATAATAAGTAATATCTTCTGTTCTCAGGTCTCAGTGAACTCCAGTACTGGAGATATATATATATATATATATATATATATATATATATATATATATAATGAATGATATAATTATATAGTATAATATATAATATATTATATAATATAGAATATAATATATAAAATATATATTATAATTACAGTTATAAATATAATATATAATTACATATCATATTTTTTTTTTCCTAGAGCATGTTATCACTGTATTACTTTCCCTTTTGAGGAATTCCATGCTCAGAGAGGCTAAGTTACTTGTCCAAGGTTTCAGTGACAGTAGTTCAGAGCACTGTAATTTGAAACTAGGCAGTTTGCCATGCCCACCTGGTGTGCTTGTGTAACAATTAGGCACTATGCCAAAGATTTTATGGTCATTTAATCTATTATTCATTAAAATTCTAGACTTTGGTATCATTATCATCATCCTTGTTTTGCAGCTGAGAACAGTATTAGAGCAATTCAGCGCTGTCTCAGTTTCTCACAGCTTACAGGGACAGTGATCCTTGAAGCCCAGGATGCCGGGGCAGATGCTAGCTACTTCACTACACAATCTGTATGACTTTGCCACAAATTTTACTTACGTCTTTGTCATTTTCCATGATCTGTGTCTCATTGCTGAGACAAAATACCCAACACCCAAAGTTAAAGGAGGAAAGGTTTATTTAGATCACAGTTTGTAAGAGTTTTAATCCATAGTTAGCTGCATCCATGACAGGGTAGCTCTACAGAGAAGAGAAATTCAGGGTGGGCAGAAGACAGCAAAGGCAATAGAAGAGGAAGAGAGACACTTTTTGTCCCTTATGTTGTGTGCAGCCTGCCCACCGTAGGGCGGGTGTGGCACTCACACTTAATTCCAGTACTGGACCATGAATCAGTAATACTGTAGGTTCAGCTGCCTCTGAAAATCCTACTCCTCGGCCGCATGAAGCTTTGGGAATCCATTTAGACATAAACCATAGCAACAGGTAATGCCTATCTCCAGAGAGAATTTTATCTACATTGGGAAATATCAGAAAAGCATTCTCGGGTTCCTTAATGATTTCATTCTCTGAGGCCATTTTCCTCTTACTAGATAAAAATTGGCAGTTATTTTTCTGGTATATGTTAATGCAAACTTGATAGCGACTGCTTATTTCTTACACATCTGCATTTCTTACAGATCTTAGATTAGCTCATTTTGCAGATGACTTAGTGAGATTTTTGGTCAAAATTAAATATTATATTAGAATATATTATATTATATTAGAAAAATTCCAGGATATAAAAATATGAAAGAAATTCAGTAGCAATGAGATGTTATGCCTGACTGGAAAAGTGACTCTACTGTTACTTGCTGATGTTTTTCATAAGGATGAAGTAGAGAATTTACTGTGCTTAAAAGATATTAATTGAAGGCAGTGTGCACCCCCTGTGATCGGAAAGAATATGTGATGCTGTGTAGTCTCAGAAAATAATTTGTGTCATTACAGAGATATTCATGTAAAATTATAGTTCATTTTTTATCAATAGGACTTTGATTTTAGTTCAAATGTGTATCAACTAAAATAATAATAATTTGTTGTGTGGAAAAAATTAAATGGAAAAATTCCAGGCACATTTCATAGCCTAACTCCCTTTCAGATTCAGTGTTATGCTTTGTAACGATTGACTCACAGAAGAAGGATCTGTGACTTCTGTCTTGCTGTGTGACCTTGGGGGAAATTGGCTTAAATGTATGAAAGGATATTTCAGGCATTGACTCAGACTAAATAAATGTGCTAAATTTGATACAGTGAGTGGGAAATTTTTCTCACCACATGGAACCGCTAATGAGTTCGGAAAGTAAACATGGTTAAGCCGGCATAGTTGCCTTTTTGTTACAATAATTCTGAATTGCCAGTTAGTATGAAGAACATTTCAATGAACTTCACATGTGTAGCTTTAGGACTTGACCAAAGAAAACAAACGAAGCCACAACAAAATAAACTTTTTAGGTGAGAAGGATGTAGTGGGTTGACCTGTGTTCTCTAGAAAAATTGGCATGTTCAAGTTCTGTATGCAGGTAGCTTGAGTGTAACCTTATTTAGAAAAAGCACCCTTGCAGGTGTCATCAAGGTGAAATGAGATCGTATTGGAGTGGGATGGGTCATTAATCCTGAGTGACTGGTATCCTTATAAGATGACAAGAGATGGAGAGACTGATAGGCAAGGGGATAAGACTGTGTGAGAACAGGTACAGACAGGGGAGGGGCGCAGCTGCAACCCTAGGGATCCTGACCGTCTCCAGCCTCCATGAAGCCAGCAAGAGGCACAGAATGAATCTCAGAGGGAGTCTGGCCTCACCACTACCTTCATGTTAACCTTCTATCTTCTAGAACTATGTGAACTTAACTCTAGTTTTTTTTATTTATTTATTTATTTATTTATTTATTTATTTATTTATCTATCTATTTATTTATTTATATTTATTTATTTATTTTTTTGTGGGACTGGGGTTCAAACTCACAACCTTGCACTTGCCAGGCAGGCACTTGTGCCATGGAGCTATCTCCCCAGCCCCCTAACTCTAGTTTTAAATTGCTCAGTCCATAATATTTTGTTGTGGTGGTCCTAGGAAACTGACAGAAGAGAGAATAGAGAAATAGTGGCAAGAGTTGGTATTACTGATAGTGCCCCATGGGTTTGCTCTTTTTCCTGTAGTGCCTAGTCTTTCTTTCTCTCTCTTTCTTATTTCTGGAAACATAAAAAAAAACGAGGTTCTGTTTTTTTCCATCACATAGTGTGGCAACGTTGCCTAATCTCTTTGGGCATAATTTGCTACATCAGTGAAATGAGGCCCACAGACTCCCAAATAATTATAATGTTCACCTTTCCCCAGGCTTAGCACTTAACTTGTATTGTTTCATTAATGATTGCAAGAATCCTATAAGGAATCTATTATTGTTATCCATACTTCACAAATGCATTCAGTAATGTCATTTCCCTGTGACTTTTCACTTTTTCTTGCCTGTTCCTTCAAAGGTTTGAAGATCAGAGTCAGAGGTGGAATACTGTTGATCTTTGTGGTTCCTTGGTGGAAAAGGTAATAGCAGGTACCTAAGTGGACTTAACCTGGCTAGAATAGGAGTAGAGACCTGCAAAGAGATGTTACATCAATATGGTATGTTCACTTTGGCCAAACAACCATGTCTTCCTGCATAAAATGGAAAGTCTGTATTTTCCCTTTAAAAAAATAATATTGTACTTTTCTCCTTTCCTAACTGTGAAAAAAATTTACTGTGGTTTCCTTATTTTCTAGCTTGCTTAAAGTTTCACTGTTGGAACTGCTTATATTAAGATGTAATTAAATGAGGCAGCTGCCATCATTGACATTCACTATGTGCTAGGCATAACTTTACTCAAAGCAGTCTATGAAGTAGGTGAACTTCTTTATTTGCATAGTATAGGCTGAGTTATAAGAAGATACCATAGGCAGATTCTTCTCTAATTGCCTCCAGAGAATAATTTTACAAATCTTTGTTTGGAAAAGCCATTACTATAATGACATAGACTAATTTGTCATATTAATGAGCAGCTTGGAAGGTAGGTATCTAGACTTTACGAGGATACTGGCCAAGATGGGAAAACAGGTGCATGAAGTGGAGATAGCCTAAGCTTGAGTATAGGGCCCCACCTGAGGGCCTGAGATGTGTTAGTGTGGTTGTATCAGAAAGTAACTTTGCCCCTTTCCAGATATTTAATCTGAAGCTGTTCTTGGGTTACTGTGTCCTTAATTACATAATTTGGGCCAAGCAAGAATTGATATTTCCTACTTAACTTTTTGGTTGCTTATATTTTCATTCAAGGATATGGTAACACACTTTATACTTTTTCTATATTATGGACCTTTTAGTGAAACGATAGGCTTCTAGTCTGTATGAGAGGTGCTGTTATATCTGAAATCAAAGCATGTGATAAATTCATTCCATACTATTTCCTTGGAAGGCTAAGGTAATATGTCACATACTTTGAATGCTAAAAATTTTTAGAAAATCCCACAAGCAGTAGTGTTTGAGTTGGTCTTAGAGACAAAATTGATCTGGTAAAGCAATGTTCTTTGGTTAGGTGAAATACGAAAGACTGTTCTATCTTAACTGAAGATGTTTGCCATGGAAAATGTTTGTTATGGCACAGTAAAGAGACTGAAGCTACCGGCTTCTTGCTAACCAAACTTGCCTTGGCTAAATTTGTCTTCTGTCTTCTGGACACTAAGAACTGTCAGTCGTCTGAAGAACTGGAAAGTATAGTGATGGGAACAGAAAGGGGATTTGAGGAGTTTAGCCAGTTGAACCAGAGGGATTTAGTGGGAAAACACACTTGGATAGTGAATAGACACTGGAAAGTCTTACTGTCTAATTTGGATTTTCCCAATATACATGTCATGAAATATTTTTTGAACTGGAGTAACTATGTCAGTATTTTGGTCATCACTTGCTACAGATTAATATTACTTGGAAGTCATGCCGTGTGACCCTAACTTTATGTGTTAACACTGTGTTTTTACATTTTCATTATTGTCTCCCAAATTCCTTTACATAATGACCTAAGTGTCGTATTGAGAATATATTTCATCAAATGTTGGTCAGTCTTGAGATGTTTCCTGTGAACTTGTTATGCATTCCAACTTTGCCACTAAAAAACATTTTCATTAATTAAAACATTAATATAATGTGAACTGTATGACCGTTTGTTTTTGGTATTCAATGTCTGCCATGGTTGACATCTATAATGATAATGATGACTATTATTTATTAAATAATTTTTATTATTGGCCATATTTCCTCTGATATAGCACATAGGAAGATTTTGTACTGTTGGAACATTTGGTAATGTCTGAAGACATTATATATTCTTACAACAGAAGGGAAAATGCAACTCTCCCTGGCTGTGGGGGCCAGTGATGCTACTAAATATCCTGTAATACACATGACAGTCCCCTACAACGAAGAATGCTGTAGTCCAGTATAATGGGGTAGAGAAGCCAAGCTTCCTAACATCTCTCTTATTTTGTTAATATAGATGCTGATTATAGAAGCTGTTATCCCCATGTTTAGCTGAAGTTCAAAAAATTAAGGGAATTCTTCAACATTAATTAGCAGTGCATTAGAGCCAGAGCCAGGATCGTGTCCAAAAATTCTAAATCCCATTCCTCTTAAATTAAGGCCTGGTCTCCGAATACAAACCTTATGTGTTAGGCTAAGTTGGGAACTCTCTTTTACACTAGGTCCTTCATTTTTCAAATGAGATTTTCTGTCCTTTACCAGAAGTTTGTAGTAGTGTATTTGGGTGGGGGTAGTCAGGAGGGAGGAAATAGGGAATTTGGAGATTTTCAAAAAGTTGAGGTATTATGCTTAAATGTAATATTTTTGGCAAAAATCTGTAGTCATAAGCAGTGTGGGTGAAATACAAAGTGTATATTTAGACTTTAGTGTTGCTCATACATATGCATTGTTTTTAGATTAAGAATGAGAGCTTTTAGTTCTTGCTTTTCTTTGTATCTTTGAAAAGCAATTTGATTTGCTCTTCTTTTGGACATGATGGTGATTTGTAGAGCTTGCTGGGTATTTAGAAATTGACCACTCTTTGTGAGTATTTATGGTTAGGAATTCACTTCCATGTTGGCAGTAAGGTAGATTTTAGGCATTCTGAACGATGGCGTAATGGGAAGATAAAGAGATGTCGGAAAGGCCAAGTTGCAGCTTGGGGAGGACAGTGTGGAGAGCACCACAAGGAAACTGTCTCTTCTATGTGTCTACGGTCACTGATAAATCTCAGCTTTGGCATAACGCCTGGCAGGTAAATAAGATTACTGAAGTATAAGAGATGAGAGAAGCTAATTTAAGTTACTTTATTTGAAAATTCACATTTTATGAATGGAAAGTGAGGTTTTGGGAAATTGACAAACTCCCTCCTCTGTAATATACCCTCTTCCTCCCACAAACTGCCTTTGGAACAGTATATTTTAAGAATTGTACAGTGAAGGATAGAGACGGTGGCCCTGTGTTGGGCTTTGCCTGCCCTTGCAGCCTCCCGCGTGCAGAGGGCAGGGTTGTTTTCTGGAGACTTGCAGTCGCTTCGGTTGGTTTGCACAGTTGTGTGCACACAACACAAAGGCACTTCTTTGTTTGCCTAGTATTCCCTTGGCCAATGGGGAGATTTAATGAAGAGAAAAAAAGATAAGATGTGTGGCTAGTACAGCTGAGGTAAGGCAGGTACCATGAGAATATACAAGTCAGTCACTGGAATTACTGGTAAAGGAGTTGAAAATAGTCTTTCGACACCATCCCCTGATCAAACATTTTAAGGGAGTAATACACAGAAATGTGCTCAGTGTGGCAGTCAAGTTAACCAAAAGAATGATTTTTAGCTTTTCAGCATTCATTGATCTAACCTTTTCTGTCTTATACTAGTACCATGGCCGCTATTTCTACAGGTGTTTCCTGATATTTAGGATTTA
>PVKN010006116.1:0-21082 GCA_004027915.1 Capromys pilorides
AAGCCCTTTCTTGAGTTTAAAAAAAAGGCTTTGCTTGTCCATTTTCTGCATCTGGTTACAAGTTCTTTCTCATCAGTTGGACTGGCTGGTTTGGCTTGCTTTTCTAGAAGAGTTTGAGGCACAATAAGTCCCTGAGCAGGGCATAGTGAGGTGCTTGGGAAGGTGAAAAAGAGGGAGGGAGCAAGGGGGACTTCAGGGGCTCCTGGGTAGGTCTCACGGCTCCTCAGGAGGGCTTGGGAGCAGGAGGGCTGCACACACAGGGCACAAGAAGGCGGCGGTCTGATCTGGTCTAGGTATGGCTTGGGCTCAGTACCGGCCCAGTGCCTTGGCACTGGCACTCCATCTAGGGAAGGGCCCTCCAGGGCACTGAAGGAAAAAGTCACTCCTGAGACCAGCCTTGTACTTGAACCAAAGCTTTGCTCAGTAAGGACCATGTCACTGCAGGTGAGTCACTGAAGGAAACTGAGTTTCTTTATTAATATAACTTGAATAAATATCAGTCCCTCCTTCGTGAGGCTCTGTTTCAGCATGCAAAATCATGGTGTCAAATGCATGGCATGGTGCTTGACATGCAGTAAGCATCCAGCAAATGAGACCCTGTATGGTGGTGTTTGCCTAGCTGTGAGTTTCTGGCATGGAAACCAATCAGAGGGCCTGGCACTGCAAACCAGGAAGGAGCCAAGACTACAGGCTGCCCAGGTTTTTCTACCTGAGAAGGACAGACCAGGTTGCCCCCGGTTGTCCTGTGACACTCCTGGGGGCTATACCATGTCCTTTCAGGAGCGGGGTGAGCCACCAGGAAGAAGCTCCCCAAAGCCCAAGCCAATAAATCTTGTTCTTACTTCCTACACTGCTCCCCCCCCCCCCAACCACCACCACAGCTTCTCAATTGAAATTCTATCTCACCTCACTGGCTCCAGCCCTTCCCCTCATCAGCTACCAGCATGATCTATCTGAGCATCCACCTGGCCAGGCCTCAGTCACTCAGAGTCCTTTCAGTGTGGTGTTCAAGGGCTGGATGCCCTCCTGACTGGGGCTCCACCTGTCACCCCTGCCCACTCTTCCCTCAGGCCCCCCCATGTTTCCAGGGCACTGCTGCCGCTCACCCCCACCTTTCCTCCTCAAAGGTGGCCTTACCCTTTAAGACCTATTGGGCCGTGAAAGCTTTGAAAAAGACCACAGGTGGCTGTTGTCATTTCCCCATGAGGACAGCCCCTCTAGGAGTCCACTGTGGTAGAGACCGAAGCCCAGCGATGAGTCGGGCTACAGCTCACATCTTCTGTCCACCTACCGCCACTAAGGCCTCCCTACACCAGCTACTGGGAAAACTGGGAGCCCCATGTTGTGGTTTGCATCTGGTTGTCCACCCAAAGCCTCATGTAAATCATGGGGCTGTCAAGCACAAGGCTTGAGGGGCGGGGCTTGAGGGGGTGTGGCCAAGAGAGGCACAAACCAGTTAACACTGACAGCACGCTCTGTCAGAGCCCTCCCCCCCCACCAAGGCTACGGTTTTGTGGGGACATATGGAGAAGGTCCTCCTGGACATGGCAGCGCCCCAGTCCCTCCTCCAGTCCCTATAAAGCAGTGGCAGTGTCTTGAAACCTCCAGAAACTGAGCTAAATAAACCTTTCCTCCCCTAAGCTTGTGTGTCGGGTATTTGTCTCAGCAAAGACAGAAAAGTGACTAAAACACCCCACATAAGGGAAGACAACTAGAAAATCAGAGATGGAGTCCACCCCTTCAGATGTCACCACAGGGCAGCTGAGCCTGGGGGCAAGAAGTCTAGCTGAAGGCATGGGAGACAATCTGGAGTGTGCCACAGGAGAATCTGGAGTCTCAGAGGATGTCTTTAGGCTCTGGATACCATAGGTCCTTTATTTTGGCTCTGCTTCCCCAACTTGTCAGTCCATATGGTGGTCTCAGCAGAGACAGTGGAAGGAAGATTGGTCAGAGCTACTGAGGCATCCATCTTTTCCAGGGCTCACATGCAGGACCCATAGAAATGCTCCTCAGGTTCCAGGGTCACATCACCATAGGTGGGTATACTTGGTCCGTCTTCCCTCAGGCAAACAGGCAACCTGTCCACCAGGCTGTTCTTCTGAGGATCCATATGTTGGGGAGCCAGGAGGGTCTGGAGAGGGGTCTGTCCTCTATGTCACTGCAGAATAGAACCCTGTCTGAGAAGACCCTGTCTGAGAGGCCTCTTCCTGGACTAGGCCCTGAGGGCATCCCCAGCATTCAGTTTGAGGCTTGAATGACCATTCCTGTAACCCACACCCCATACGTACATGCTGCCCTCTGCCCGGGGTCTCAGTCACATCCATTTTCCCAGCAGCTGGGATGATCAGAGGATGATGAAGCCTCTCACTCTCCACACAGCTGCCTGTCCCACACAGCTGTGTTAATCAATTTGTCATCAGCCCATCCCAGCTTTGCAGTCAGCCCCCTCTCCCTCCCCACCAGCGAGCTCCCGATGTCCCCAAATTGCTCCCCAGGAGGCCTTCCTTGGTTCACAAGCCCAGAGGCATGCTTGGCCCGATGTCAGGACGCACCTCCCACAAGCCTGCGGCCAGGGCTGGACCCCACAGCTTTACCCACTAGCTGAGCCACTTTGATGCTGCCCACTGATTGTGCCACCACACCGAAGGCCATTTATGGATAGCATCTCATCTGAATCACACAAATAAGGTCTCTCTGAGCCCCTGTTCTTGCCACGTGGTCCCCAAGTAAGTCCCTTCTCTGACCTGTTTACCTCAGCCTTCCCCACCTCCCTAATGGTCATGCTCTTCAGCCTACACAGCTGTGCAGGGTTTTCTGATAGCTCCCCTGGCTTTTTGAGGGTAGCTGACCCACACTTGGCACAGTGTTCTCCTGAAAGGAACTTTGCAAGGCTTGTGGCAGTCCATCCGCAGCAGGTCTTGCTCCCTGGTCATCCTAGCCATGGTCCGTGCAGGTACTGAGGTGCTCTGTACTGAGACTTCTCACCCTTTGGTCTCCTCCAACGCATATCCCTTCACCCACACACTCACACACATAGTCTTTGCCCAGGTCCCCCTCCCTCTCAAAGAATGGAATCAGATCACGACAGCAGGGCACTCGTTCAACCTCTCCTCCCTTGGTTTCACCCAGAGGCCAGGGTGCCTGTGGTGCCTGAGCCTTGCAGCGAGGATTCCCCTTGCTCTCAGGTCTCCCCTTTCTCCTTTAAGGCACTCAGTGCCAGTCCACCTGACCCCCTGGGAACCCCACCCCCATGCTGAGATAGGCTCCCTCTGGGTCTGCCTGTCTCTCTCCTCCCTCCTCATTCAGATAGAGGGAGGTTCCTGCCTGGCAGCCTGCTGGAATCTCCTCTAGCGCTTTTAAAAACTCTTGAGGCAAATCTTCCCCTGCAAGTGACTGATCCAAATGGTCTGAGATATAGTCTGGGTGTCAGAACTATTTTTCATCAGTAGACTTTATTAGTTTTTAAGGAAGATTTTAGGGTTACAGAAAAATTAAGCAGAAAATACATATAGTTCCTATATACATCCTCAACCTCTGTCTCCTGCCTACCAGGTTCCCTTATCATCACTGCATGGTGTACTATATTTGGTGTAGTTGATGAAGCAGTGTTGGTACATTATTATGACTAAAACCCACAGCTTGCTTTAGGGCTCACTCTTTGTGCTTATATTCTATGCAGTTAGACAAATGTATAAGGACATGTACCCACCATTACAGTATAGTTTTGTTGCTCTAAGAATCCCATTCTCCACCATGTGTCTCATTGTGACCCTCCCAACAACCACCAATCCTTTTATTAGATTTGCCTTTCCCACAGTGACTTAGAGTTGAAATCATATAGCCTGTGACCTTTCCACGCAGATAATTTCAATGAATAGTAAGGACAGACATGAATAGCTCTGGTTGAAGATTTGGTAAAGAGGGGTAGTAGATCTGGTTTTTTATATTTCTAAATCTATTATGGGCAGAGCTCTCATTTCCTTTTGCTATATCTATCTTTCTATCTATCTATCTGTCTGTCTGTTTGTCCATCCGTCTGTCCGTTCATCCATCCATCCATCCATCCATCCATCTTTTAAATGTTTGTCCAGGGCCTTCTATAATCAGGCACTGGGTTAGACACTGAACTCAATAAAAACAGCTCCTGCTCTCAAGAATCTTATAGTCCATTGCAGGAGATGGGCATTGGTCAAGTTGATGGGCATATATATAGTTAATTTGAAATTTACGTGGATGCTTTATAGAAAAGGCTCATGGCGAGTGGCTGAGAATAGCTGCAGAGAGCAGCAGGGAAGGCTGCCCAAAGAAAAGAAGGCTATGGTTTAGATCTGAAGTTGAGGAAGAACTAACTAGATCACCAGTAATGGAGGCAGGGCAAGAAAGCTCCAGAGAGATCAACTTGTACAAAGGCCTTGTGGCAGGAAGACTTACAAAGCTTTCTAAGAACTGAGGTGACACTATTAGGAAAGAGAAGAGAATAGTGCAAGATAAAGCTGGAGCGTAGATAGGAGATGATGTTTGCTGAGACGATTGCTCGGATTATAGTACAGAAGGGTGGGAGCGGAAGAGCCAGGAAAACAGACAGACCCATTGGCCGGCCACTGTGGTGTCCAGACAAGAATGGATATGATGGTGGCCAAATGGAAGGAGCCAAGGGGTAGGTGAGGGAATGGAAAGAAGCGGCCCAGCAGGAGGCACATGTAGGAGGCCAGCCTGACATGTAGATGCATGAGTTGGCTGTGGGGCAGGAGAGGAAGCAGTCCATGGTGGCTCCTGGCTCCAGCCTACCCACTGCGTGGACTTTCAAGGAGGCAGGAAACTGGGAACAGCCCAGCAGACTGAGCCTGGAGTTCCTTGAAACTTTCAGGCACTTATCCACAGGAGCAATCTGAAGGCTGCTGGCCAGGAAGGTCTGCAGCTCAGAGAAAAGAAAACCGCAAGTGGGAGCCCAGGGCTCTTCAGGGTGTTGATGGCAGTGGAGTTGGAAGCCATGGGTGTGCTGAGATGGCTTAGCAAGTGAATATAGGGTAAGAGAGGATCCCAGGCTGTGCCCTGGGGACTATCACTGTTGGGGCAGACAGAACCTGGAAATGCACCTGCGCAGGAACCGCTAGGAGATCAAAGAGGAATCAAAGTTGGCACTACTACAGAAGGGTGTGCATGGTTTCCAGAACTGAGTGGCCACCAGTGTCCTCAGTTGAGCAGGCAGGGGCGGTGGGGAGGTGCGGTAGGTAGAGGAAGTGAGGGAAGAGGCCCCGTGAGAAGGGAGCCAGGGAATGGACACCGCTCTCTGGGGCGACCTGCCTCATAACCTTTTTTTTTTTTTTTTTTTTTTAACTGTGGAACTCTTGTTTATACATCTGTTTATATTCCAAGGACAGAAGTGAACTGTAGAGTGGGGGGAGGTAGGGGTTTTGTGGGCCTGATATCAAACTGCATTAAGGAATATGTCTTTTATGGGGGAGGAGTAAGAAGAATGAAGATGTTATGTACATGTACTAACTCTGCGCAACGAATTTACATAATCATTACATACTGGTCAAAATAAAAATTTTTAAAAAGAATATCTCTTTTATTTTACTCATCGGGGCGTCACCCTAGGCCAGTGAACCATGGTACTAGCCCTCGAGTAGCACCTGAGAAGCTTATGTTTCCTTCTGATGGCTTTGCCCTTTCTTACCCTAGGAGATGAGGGCTTCTATTATTTTTATTTACCTGGATATGAGAGGAGAAAAGAAAAGGCTAGGTAACAGTTAAAGGGGAAAAAAGGAATCTTTAGAACACACTGTTGCTACCTTCCCTTGCCCTCTAACTTCTCATTCACAAGCTTCTCAGAAGAGTTTGAGATGTCCCTTGTTGCCTCAACCCCCACTCAGATCTGCCCCCAGCCTGGACACTAGTCACTTCAAACTTGCCAGTGGCAAACAAGCTTCCAGATGCAAGCCAAGTCCCAACATGAATTTGTGGTGGCATTTGATGCTCTATGTATCCTTTTTAAAGCCTCTCCCCAGGCTGTCCCAAGGTCCCATCCTCCTGGTTTCTCCTTCCAAGGAAAACCACTCAGACTTCTAAACTAGAACAACACCAGGTAGTGTCTGGCATTCTGCAACATTCCCATTCCTCCTAGGGATCATGTTATTCTCTCTGTCTCTCTTTGTGCATTTTTTTTTTTTTTTTTTTTTTGAGACAGGGTCCCTCTAGGTAGTCCAGGCTGATCCTGAGCTTGCAATTCTCTTGCCTCAGTCACCTGAGTGCTGGGTTTATCGGTTCAGAGCATCATAAAGAAATGACAGATCACCTGATTCTCTAGAGGAAGTCTTTGTTAAACTTCCTATTCATTATTAATTAGAATAATTTAGGGCCAGCCAGATAGCTCAGTGGACTAAAGTGTCTGCTTAGACAGAGTGCAGTGGCCCAGTTCAATGCTAGGGTGCTGTGCTGGCCCCACTCCCGGGGTGCGATGAGACGGTGATTGAGACTGGGCTTGGTGGTATGCACCTGCAATCCCAGTGTTTGGGAGGCTGAAAACAGGAGAATCACTACGAGTCCAATCTACTTAGTGAGACCCTATACACCCTGTACTAAATACATAAAAAAAGAATATTCTGTAGCTCTTGAGAGTAGAAGCTAATTTATAAATGTTTCATAACAAGTACTTTGGCAATGCAGATGTCTCCTGTCTGGTAGGATAGTGAACCCCAAAGTTACAGTTGCTTGCCTTGTAGGGCATTAACCTGTCTTATGAAATCATTTTAACATTCCTTTGCCCAATCAGTTCAACAGCCACTCTCGAATTCTTTTAAACCAGCCTTCACGGCTTACTGTTTTTTCCTTATGCACCAGTGAATGGATAAAAGCTTTGAGGGCTGGGTATGCAGCTTAGTGGTAGGGTGCTGACGTAGCATGTGTGGGGCCCTAACAATTGATCCCAGTACTGAAAACCAAAAACATAAACTTAGATATAATGAGTATACTTTTTTTTTTTTTTTTGCCTTTTTGAGACAGGGTCTTGTTATGCAGTCCAGGCTGGCCTTGAGCTCACTTTTTGTGAGTTCTTGAACTCACACCAAGGTCCTGTCTCAGCCTCCCAAGTGCTGGGGTTACAGGCGTGCGCCACCACGGCCTGGCGGGTATACTTTATATTTTAAGAGTCATTTTTTTTAACTTTTTGAAAATTATTCTTTATACTCTCCTAAGCTCTTCACAGCTCCACCTCAGCAAGCTATGCTGAGGATGAGGCGCAGGGGGAGAGTTGGGTGCTTATCTTAGTCACTTTTCTTGCTCCTCGGACTCAGTATCTGACGCCAAACATATTGGAGGAGGAGAGGTTTGTTGTGGCTCACCCCTTGGTCCATAGTTGGCTGGCTCCAAGGAAGGACAGCATGGGAGAGGGGCATGCCTGAGGAAAAGCTGCTCATGTTAGCGTAGTCAGGGAGCAGAGAGCAAAGACAGAAGATACACCCTTCTGGGGCCCACTTCTCAGAGACCCGCCCCCTCAGAACAGGCCCCGCCTCCTAACATTACGCTTAGCCGCTTAGCCACAGTGCCGCCCTGATTCAATCTCTTCAAAAGCCTCACCTAGGAGTAAGTGGTGAGGCTTGGGGGGTACACCCACATATAAACCATAACAGTGACTCACCAGGGAAAAGTACAGTGGGCTTTCCTGATCCCAGCACTGAACACCAAAAACATAAACTTGGATACAACTTGAGTATAGTGTTTTTTGTTTTTTTTGTTTTTGTCTTTTGAGACAAGGTCTCGCTATGCAGTTCCTGACAGGTGCCCTAGTGGTTTTTGTTTTTTTTACAGGTTCACCAACACACGTGCCCGGTGCTGCAGCACAGGGGAATCACCGGGCACCTCCCTAGACTAAGTAGGAGCCCTAGCGCTTGACTGCCCTGGTTTGCTTTGGGTTCCAGAATTACCTGCCAGGTCTCAGGTTGGTTATTCTCTGAACTGCATGGGGGTACTGTCTCAGCCACTTTTCACTTGCTGGGACAAAATACTTGATACCCCAAATTTATTTATTTATTTATTTGTTTATTTATTCATTTATTTTTTAATTTTAGGGAAGAGACTACAGGGTGTCCAGGGTCTCACTACTAGATCGGACTCATAGTGATCTGCCTGTTTACAGCCTCCCAAGAGCTGCGTTTACAGGCACAGACCACCACCCTCACTCTCAATTGTCATCTCAGTGTGCCCTGTGGGTGGGGCCAGCACAGCAGGCCTCTGGATCAAACCTCTGGCCCCTGAGCCTGCTTGCAGGTGCTTTAATCTGCTGAGCCATTTGGTCAGCCCCGGCACCCAAAATTAAGGAAGGAAAGGTTTATTTAGTTCACAGTTATTGGAGGTTTCAGTCCATAATCAGCTGGCTCCAAAGCTTAATGGCACATAGCAGAGAGCAATAGCTCATGTTGGTGGAAAACAGCAAAACAGCAAGAGCGAAAAGGAGGGAGAAGAGGCAACCACAGCAGCAGCAGCAGAGGCAGAGGCAGAGGCAGAAGCAAGCCTCTTCCCTTATGTTGCCTTCAGGCTATCTGCCCCAGGGTGAGTGCAGCATTCACACCTATAATCCCATCAGCACTCATATCCATAATCCCAGTCTTGGATCATTAATTAATCACACGCAAAGTGTAGAATCCTGCCCCAAGTGACTACATGAGACTTTGGGAGGACACCTAGATACAAACCATAACAGGTACAATGTAGAGTCATCTGTGTGTCAAATCCAGAGAATAGTAGCTGGGCCCTTACTCAGCACAGAGGGGAGCCTGCCCAGCATTTTGGACTGGCTTCCTGCTGTCCAATAGCAGAGGAGGAGTGCTTCTGCTTTGGACCTAGAAAATCAGTGGAAGATTGGGCCTGTGACTCTCACCCATAGCTAGTTACTTCATGGACAGACTTTCTTTGAAAAAAAAATTTTGTAATGGGTTTATGGGGCAGGCCAAATAGCTCATCGGATTAAAGCTCCTGCAAACAGGCACAAGGCCCAGGGGTTTGGGTTGGGCCCTGAGTGCTGGCCCCGCTCCCAGGGTGCGCTGAGATGACAATTGAGAGTGAGCGTGGTGGTCTGTGCCTGTAATCCCAGCTCTTGGGAGGCTGATCACTATGAGTACAATCTAGTAGTGTGACCCTGAACACCCTGTTGATCCTTGCCTAACAATAAAATAAATTTTTAAAAAATGGGCTTGTGCTCACTTCAGCAGCACATACACTAAAAAATGTGCTTTATGTATGCCACCCAACTTTGTAACTACTTTATGTTCCTTTCATTAAGCAAAACCAATCTTCTAGTAAGTTCCATCTTATATTTGTTCTGTTATTTAGCCGCAATTTAAGAAAAACTAAGATGTACTGCTCTAATTCTGTTGGGTTCTATATCTATATATAACCTTGGGTTTGATCTGGGTGCGGTGCTGGCCCCACCCATGGGCACCCTGAGAAACAAGCATGGTGATGCTCCTGTAATCCTGGTACTTGGGAGGCTGAAAACAGGAGGATCACTATGAGTCCAATCTGTGTAGTAAGACCCTGTACTAAATATATAAAAAAATACATATAACCTCATTTAATACAACCTTCTTTGTAGGAGAATAACATACTTTTGTTTTACTGATGAAGGAACTGAGACTTAAAGAGTTAAATGACCTGCCCAAGATCACACATGGTATCTCATTCTGCTCATGGTCTTCCTTGGTTTATAATTTTTTATTGTTCCATAAGTAGATACGGTAGGATCTAAGCATATAAAATGGGTTAATTACTGGATGAATGGAAATAGAGTTTACAAGATAGATATATCTGTTAACCTATAGACTGTCAAGCAGTGGTAGACTAAGTTTCCTTGTGAGCTCTGGGGTCAAACTGGGTTCAGAACCATGTTTTTAAAATATTTATTTATTTATTTATTTATTTATTTGGTAAAGGATCTTACTATTCAACTCAGAGTCATAGTGATCCTCCTGTCTCAGCTTCCCCAGCGCTGGGATTACAGGTGTGCACTACCACGCGTGTTCTCAGTTATGGAGAGGCATGTAGTATCAGGGATAGAACCTGGGTCTTTGAGGTTGCCAGGCAGGCATTTAGGTCGACGAACTATCTCCTCAGCCCTCACGTTTTAATCTGTTAAGCAATTGCAGTTTGAGTAAATGTCTATGCCTCAGTTTCCTCATGTGAAATAAAGAAAATAACTTCATAAGGATTCATAAGGCTGTTGTAAGGGTTCAAGGGCTTGGGAGTGTCAGAAACAGTGTCTCATAGGATTTAGCTTTACTTACAGGTTTAGTCCTCATAGGGTGGATATTTCATAACCCAAACTACAAAGATCTCTTCCAGGCTCCCCCCTTATGCCCGCCCCATTCAGTCCCGCCTTCTCCCCCACTGGATCCTACCCCTAGCCGGCCCGGGTTCCTCCCGCCCACCAGAGGGCGGCGGTGCTAACAGCGGCTTTCAGGCCGAAGAAGGTGGCGCTCTAGGGAGCAGTGGCGCTTCTCTGTGGCCTATGGCGGCGGCTATCTAGCCCGCCGCCGTACAGAGCTAATTTTCAGTGGTGCGGCCGGCGAGCAGCGATGGCGGCCGTACGCGGCCTGCGAGTGTCGGTGAAGGCAGAGGCCCCGGTAGGTCCAGCTCTAGGGCTTCCGTCGCCTGAAGTGGAGTCCAGCTTGGAGCGTAGTGAGCCAGAGCCCATGGAAGTGGAAGAGGGCGAGCTAGAGATCGTGCCGGTGCGACGCTCCCTGAAGGAACTGATCCCGGTACGGGCAGGGGGCGGGGGACAGGGGCAAGGAAGAGGTCTCGGAGCGAGCGCCCCGACCGGTGGGGGCCGGAAGGGGATGTGGCGGGGGTCCCACTCGGAGAAGTCGGGGAGAGAGATGGAGCACAGACGTCGGGGGCTGGAGGACAGGCTTAAGGAGAGACCCCGAGCCAGATAAAGGACGCTGGGGCGCCGGAAATGGATATTGAGAAGGCTGGAGGTGGGGTAGTGGGGGAGAGTTGAGGACACCCCATCGCTGCCCCTCGGAGCCAGGTTGTGCTAGGGAATGAGTGAGGGCGCTAGGGTTGAGATAAAGGGCGAGTCCCGAGCGGGAACAGAACATGGAACGGCCCCGAAGGAGCTGTTCGGCGCGCCCGCATCCCGGTCTCCTTGTAGGTCCTGCTCCGATGGAGTTGATGTCTGTTAAATATGGCACTCGTTTTTCTCGTGGGAATGCTGGACCTGACAGCACCAGACACACTGTGTTACTGTTGTGACTTAGGGGTCATCTTGGCCCCGCGCGTTTCGGTTGCTGTGTAGCACCTACACCGTAGCCCTAGCATCTGACCCGCAGTGAAGTCCCAGGTATAAGGACCGCTAAGGTCCTTCTTGATTACCACTGTGGGAATGATGAAGGATGCTTTGCTGTGAGTTGGAAGTCCTATGTCCAGTCAGGCTTGGCCATCAGTTTTACACATCAGCTTTTGAAAAATTATATGCCAGCAGATTTTGCTTTTAAACTGAAGTTATGGCAAAAAGCTGAGTTAGGATGCCTAGTGATTAGCAAATGATCGTGAGAGTGGCATTAACTAACATAATGGCATTTTGCCAATTGCTGCTGTATTATTTAACTATCACTGAAGTTATGGCATAAGTATAACATCTATTCATTTTATATGTATCCACTCAACCACTGTATGTCAGGCATAGTTCTGCCTGCCTGATCGATATCCAAATCAAACTCCCTCCTGGAGTTTATGTTCTAGTGGGGACACTGTAGATAAATGGTTTCCATTAGTGCTGAGTTCTATGGAGAAGATAAAGGGTTTAGTGGGTAGAAAGTACAGGGCTGTGCAGAACATTAAGCTAAAGGTGATAAGATGGCCTGGGAAGTCTTGTGAGATGGTGGCATTTAAACCGAGCTATAAATGACAAAAGAGAACCAACCAGGTACAGATTAGAAGGGAATGTTCCCAGCAGGGACAACAACAAACATGCAGGCTCTGAGATGGGAGCAGGATTGTTTTGTTAGAGAAATGTTTTGCTGGGAGAGCAGAAAAGAAGATCAGGAAGATAAGCTTGGAGGCCACCAAGGCCCAGACAAGGCCAAGAAATTGTACATGGAGCTTGGTAAACATCGAAACTGAGACTTTGGTCCTCCCTGTTCACGTCCTATCTTCTTATTGTGCCCTGCTGTGTTTCCCCCAGGAATTCTCAGTGGGCTGGACTCTGCATTTTTGATTGGGGCTTGTGCTCCACCTGGTGGCCTTGCCTGGGCATTTTTGTCCAGTCTGCATTTAGAGAAATAAGTGACTGTGTCTCATCTTTGACATTTTTCATGAAATCATTTAGATTTTTATTTACATGAATATGGTGGAATATTTATAATAGTTAATATTATAAATATATGGAATATTAAGATTTTCAAATATTTGAAATAGTGGACTATTTAAAGTTTTAGGCAGGGAAAAGACCTCTGTGTGTGTGTGTGTGTGTGTGTGTGTGTCTTTTTGAGGTAGGGTCTGTCTGTGCAGTTCTAGCTGGCCTTGAGCTCACTTTGTAGCCCAGGCTGGTCTTGAACTCACAATGATTCTCCTGCCTCAGCCTCTCCTGTGCTGGGATTACACGCATATACCACCATGCCCAGTGAAGACTTTTTGTTAGAATGGTTGGTTGCTACTATGAAGTCGTGGGGATAAGTTTCTTAATGAGGGGCTGCCATGGTTGGCGAAGGGTTGCTGAAAAGGATGACTATTCAAAAAGAACCAGTTATTGGACTGTCTTTTGCATGGATTTTTCCTCAGTTGCTGTCAGAATTTCTTACTCCTCTTTATGTTAGGATACAAGCAGAAGATATGAAAACAAAGCTGGCAGCTTCATCACTGGAATTGATGTCACCTCCAAGGTAAGATACGCTGTGATTCATTCAGTTTGATAAGCTGGTGAACTTAATGAACTTAGTCACTGGAAAAGCAGAACAATGAATATTCTCTATCTCCTTTTCTCTTTGTTGCTAGGTGTTTTGTTTTGTTTTGTTTTTGTCTTTTTGAGACAGGGTCTTGCCGTGCAGTTCAGGCTGGCCTTGAGCTCACTTTTATAGCCAGACTGGTCTCGGACTTGCACCAATTGTCCTGTCTCAGCCTCCCAAGTGCTGGGATTATAGACGTGCGCCACCACGCCCGGCTGTTGCTAGGTTTTAAAAATTAAAAAACCTGTTTGTTCTACAATGATCTTTCAAGTATTCTTAAAACATCCAGGCACCGTTTCATATCTTTTCTTCCACAAAAAGATAAAATCACTGTACATAAATGCCTATACTCAGCTATTTTCAAGAAAGAGTTCTGTATCAGGAATGATTTTTAAAAATACTGTGTTTAGGGGCCGGGAAGATAGCTCCGTGGCACAAGTACCTACCGGGCAACTGCAAGGTTGTGAGTTCGAACCCTAGTCCTGCAAAAAAAAAAAAAAAAAAAGGAAAATACTGTGTTTAGTTTGGCGCAGTGGTACACACCAGTAATCCCAGCACTTGGACGCTGAGGCAGTAGAATCACTGTGAGTTGGAGCCTACTCCAGGTCTCATAGTGAACTCAAGGCCAGCCTGAACTACATACTAAGATCCTGTCTCAAGCAACAACAACAGTAGCAGCAAAAACACTTTAGAAAACAAAATAAAATGCTATGCACATTCTTTCAAAGTGTATGTTAGGGTTGTCCAGATAGCTCAGCAGACTAAAGCACCTGGTTAGGTAGAGTGCAGCACTGGGGTTTGATTCCTGTCGTGCCGTGCCATGCTGCGCCAGTCCAGCCCCTGGGGCGTGCTGAGACAGTGATTGAAACATGTGCCTGTAATCCCAGCACTTGGGAGGCTAAAAACAGGAGAATCAGTATGACTCTGATCTGTGTAGTGAGACCCTGTAGACCCCATACCATATACATGAAAAAAAAAGTTTGATGTTTCTATTTGAATAAAACAAAATAAGGAAATCACCTAGCATATTTGGCTATTAGTCACCAGTTGCACACTAGAAAAATAGGATTTCTTAGTTGTGTTATCTGTCTAAACGTTGAAGGCCAATTCAGCTGAATTAGTCTTAGTACCTGAGTATGTTGCCTTTTCTCTAGTGGATTGCTGTTAACCATGGTACTACTTTTATTGTAACATTTTAGAGTGGACAAAACTTGTTATTTTCTTGGTAAACAGTCAATACGTATTTGTTGTTTACTCCAGGTTACACATTTTCCCTCTCATTTAAGTGTGTACAGTTAAGTTTGGAATAGAACTTTGAATTACATTTCCTGAATAACAGTAAGTATTGCTAAGTTGGATGTCTAAAAGCAAAAATAAAAATGTATTCTTATAGCCTTTTTGTATTTTATCTGTGTTTGTATGCCTTTTTTTCTTTACAGTACTAGGGGTAGAATCCAGGACCTTTGCACCTCGCCCTTAAAAAGATTTTCTTAAATGTTGAGACAGGGTCTCACTAAGGTGCCAAATTGCCCAGGCTTGGCTAACATTGATGATTGTCCTGCCTTACTGTTCTAGAATGTTGGGCTTACAGGGACATGCCACCACAGTAGGCTCTGTCTGCCTCAGATTTCTTTGCCAAAAGAAAGAACTGATCATTTTTAGACACACAAGAAAACTGAATAAAGTGAAAACGTTTTCATGTTGCAATTGAGAAAGAAGTAGACTTTTTCTAATCCTCCATTATTTGCCATTGTATGACAGGTAAATGAGAGAAGGAGCTGTAGTCCAGAGTTGGTAGTTAAATTGCCACTAAAGGAAAATAGATTGTTGTCTGCAGTAAGGGCACTTCAGTGAAGAAAAGTAGCATACCATGGGGGAAAACCAAAGTGTTGCTGCTTTACCAATTCCCTCAAGCTTTTTAGAGTCAGACCTTCAATTAGCGTGACAAAGTCAGTGTACAATTAGTGAAGGGTTCCTATGAGCCATTTCAGAGGGCCACAGTTGGACCTGGATTTATTTTAGCTCTTGGAAGAAACTTACTGATTATTTTTTCAGTGAAGCACCAGTGTGTGTCATTTAAAAATGAAAACTGGCAATTCTGTGGACTCAAGCCTAGAATAGAGGAGGGTTTCTTTGCTTCAGTGTTATTTTTAAATGGGGAACTAGTTTAGGGAGTGGATTGTTTAGGCAGGCATAATGTGGAAGAGCTTGATAGGTGTGATTACCATGCCACAGAAATGTGCAGTGGTGGTGGTGGTGCTTGAGGCTCCTGGAAATAGCATTGAAACCAGAAGAACTGCCCTGCAATACCTTCAGCAAACATTTTTTACTTTATTGTGCCTCATTTGCCATATACCTGGCAAGTTGAGATACTGAGATTATTTAATTGTAATTTGCTGGCATGGTTGCTACTCATATATGACAGGAAACTTCAGGGACATTGTATTGCTTCTGTGTCCCAAGCACAGTGATAGGCTGTGATAGAGTGGAGATACCTACAGATTGTAGGAGTGATGCTGTATATTCACATTAAATGTAAATATTCAAATCCTTGCAAAATTCATTCAGAATTCAGTGTTCCTTATTTCTTACTTTAGTGTTGTTACAGATGTGTCTTATTGGTTTAATTTTCCTTCTCCATGCCTTTTTCTCTACTCCATAGGAAGCAATTGAAAAGAAAGAACAACGAGCAAAGCGCTTCCATTTTCGATCAGAAGTAAATCTTGCCCAGAGAAATGTAGCTTTGGACCGAGATATGATGAAGAAAGGTACAAGGTGTTATTGGGGAACTTTTCTGCACTTCCCAGGAGGGAGACTTTTCTTTGCTTTTGCCTCCTGACTTTACCCTGAGCATCCTGTCCTCATCCAAGTACTCCCAAAGGAAGGGACTTGTGAAGTCTTCATTCTTAGGTCATCTGTGTAAAGCTCGAGATGCTGTCAGCTGTGTCTCATTTATTAAAGTTGGGGGGAAAAAAAGATTGTCCTTCCTGGGGAGGCTCAGAGAGTGTCACCAGGGGGTGGCAGAGATGCGATGAGAACCTGTGTTTCTGTGGACTCTTCACTCATTTTTTCCTTTTATCATAGAGGTTTTAACTTTTCCTGGCTTTACAGGTAGTAGTAATGTATCACAGTGAAACCTTTTAAGAAATTTGGAGCCATTTGGGGATTGGTACAGGAAAATATTAACATATGAATGCATGATAAATACAAACCACCCGGTAATATTCTGTTGTCAGAGAAAGCTAAGCTATTCCTGCCCTGGGTTTTAAACTTTTCCTTGCAGTTGAACAGGTGACTTAATTTTATTTTCTTTGTGTGTGTGTGTGTGTATATGTGTGTCTTTTTGAGACCGGGTCTTGCTGTGCAGTTCAGGCTGGCCTTAAGCTCACTTTTGTGGCCCAGGCTGGTCTTGAACTTGCACTGATCCTCCTGCCTCAGCCTCCCAAGTGCTGGGGTTACAGGTATGCGCCACCATGCCTGGACTTTATTTTCATTTTTTGTTTCATTAAGGTATTGTACTCCCTAGAAATTATCTTGAATTATCATTTGTAGGAGTTTACCCAACAATTTATAAATGGGAAAATTACTTCTTTATAATGAATCTACATCTTTGTTATTCTACTCTAATATGAATCTTTGAATGCAAGTCTTCTGTTGTATTTGCAAATGTGTTTACATAGGTGCTCAATAGATTGTTCTCTGAATGCTTGTTAGAGGTGTATGCTGTCCTCTGTGAGTTCATGTAGCCTCCTTGCCTTTTATTTATTTTTTAACGTGTTTGGCACAGGGTCTTACTACACAGCTCGGACTCGAGTAGTGATCCTCTTGTTTTCAGCCTCCCCAGCCCTGGAATTACAGGTGTGCGCCATTGTGCTCAGGAACAGGGTTTGAACCCTGGTCACTGCATTTGCCTAAGCGGACATTTAGTTCGCTGAGCTATCTCGCCAGCCCTATCCTTGTCTTCTTGATAAAAGGAAAAGTAAACGTTGAATGAATGGAAGGATAGCTATTATTTTTTGGGAACTTACTTTGTTATCAAACACTGTGCTAAATACATTATATGTTTATTTCTCACAGCATTCCTGTGAGAGGGTGTGTGTGTGTGTGTGTGTGTGTGTGTGTGTATTTTTCATTATTTTACAAAGAAGCAAATGGGTTTCAGGTTCCAGAAATTTACTGAATTGCCCAGAGTTATATAATGCAACTGGTAAAGGTAGAGTCAGGATTCCAGTTTTATGCGACTCAAAAGCTGTGGTCTTGATTCCTTTGATCTGTTACTGTATAACGCGTAGACTTGAATTGGATCCTTCAGCTAAGCCTACAGGGCAGAATAGCTTGTATATAGTGCTGAACTCTAGAAGCTATTTTATTTTACTCTTTTTCATTCTGTGTGAGTTAAGTCTGCTTTTCCTGCACACTAAGTCTGCATAGGGAGAAGTCCTATGAAGACTGGACAGCTGTGCCGCTTGGCACTCCTGTGCCTGCATGATCTGGGCCCATCAAAGCCTCTCACAGCCCTGAAGTTTCACCACAGCTGTTGACTCCCAGCCCCGGCCTCTATGCTGTCCACACCTTTCTTTCAGCTCATTTGCCTTTTTTTTGTCCATGCCTTACCTATTTCAGGCATCACTTCGTGAAGCGTCCCTGCTCACACATGCGTAATTCCTTCCCGTTTTGTTGAAGCTCTTTAGAGTGACAATTTTTTCTGGAATCTTTTGTGACTGGAGGAAGTTATTAAACCTTTTTACATTTCAATCTCCTTGTCTGTTTAGTAGAATCACTTTTGGGGTTAAATTTTAATTTTTAAATGATATTTTGAGAGTTTGAAAGTTTGGGAAAGCAGTTCTCATCTTATAATTCTGAAGATATTCTAAAAATGCCAGTAGGTCTACCTAGGATATCAGCTGAGGAAGGTCGCTCACTGTAAGGAGCAGTGTAAAAACGAGTGTTAGGGAAGATGGCCTAAGTTCTTAGAGCGGTGTCTGACACATAGTAAGTGCCCTGTAAATGTTAGTTCTTATCATTGCTTGTCATTCTCTTCCGTGTAAGTAGCTATCTAATTGACCCAGCCTCTTGGATTATAATGGAGAAATTGGAAGAGACATCTTGACTTCTACAGTTATACCAAGCATCAAGTTATTTGTTCTTATTGTTAATGCCAATAACCATAATAAAAATTCATTTGTTAAAGTGCTGCATTCCAGTTACTCAGCTACGTGGTTAACTTATCCTTTTCAACAATCGTGTGAGAGGAAGCTGTTACAGTTTGTGTCTAGGTGTCCCTTCAAAGCCTCATGCAGTCATGGGGCAGATTCAGGACTTGTAATTAATTCATGACCTGGTGTTGGGATTATAGGTGTGAGTCCTACACCCAGCCTCAATGCAACATAAGGGAGTCAGACTTGCTCTCTGTACCCACTATGGCTGCTACTCCTTCCATTTGCTCCTTTTTCTTTTTTTTACCTCCTGTATTTTTGGGACAGGGTCTCACTGTGCAGTTCAGGCTGGCCTGGAGCTCACTTTTGTAAACCAGGCTGGTCTCAAACTCGCACCAATCCTCCTGCCTCAGCCTCCCAAGTGCTGGTATTACAGGCATGCACCACCATGCCCAGCATTCCATTTGCTCTTGCTCTCTGCTCTTTGCTGCCACCATGAACAGTTGCTCTCTGCCATGTGCCGCTCTACCTCGGAACAAACCTCCACTGACTGTGAACTAAATAAACCTTTCGTTTGTTCATTTTGGGTGTTGGGCATTTGTCCCACCAATGAAAAAAAAGTGACTGAGACAAGCTATTTATTGTTTACATTTTACTGATGAGAAAACTTAGGTGCTGAGAGGATGAGAGACTTGCTGAGGTCCCACTGTTCCGACTGAGCCCTGTATTTCTAATCAAGCTGCGAGCATTCAGGAACATAGTTTGGAACATTCTACACCAGATCGTTCAGCATCAAGGGATTTACGGCTTATGAATGACTCAGTGATGGAAGTACCAGCTTGCTGCTGCTTTCCTAAACTTCTGTTTGTCTTGGCTTTCTGTCCTCCATTCTGTATTCTTTCTAGTTTCTAAATGTCCTTCCTAAGAAGAGTGTAAGGTTCTAGATATGATTAGATTCATGAAGAGAGTGGCAAGACTTTCCTACTGCCGTCTCTGTCTGGCCAGTTCTTAGCATTTACTTATCTTCTGGTTAAAGCATCCAGATCTTTTCTCCCAGAATTGGGCCTATTGAAGCAGTCTTCCTGGGGAGCTGTTGTCAGAGAGGAGAGTTTAAGGCTATACTGGGCAACTTAGCCAGAGCCTGTCTCAAAAAATATTTCTTACTTACTGCTTGAGACACTTTAAAAATTACCTTTTAATTTACCCCTATTAAATTATGTTGTGTTGATTTCAAGCCTCTGTTTTTAGTCTGTTTTCATCGTACTGTTGCCGTTTGCCCTTTTAGATACATTCCTCACTGTGTGTCCTCTCCATCGTAATAGTTGTGGCTTCTGCTTCTTCATCGTGTTGTCTGTGAGTGTTGAACAGTACCTTATATCAATAAGCACAGGTACACTAATTATAGGTCTTACTCTGCTACCAATCTGTCCGTTCCTTCCCTTTCTCTCTCTCTTTCTTTCTTGTATTGGAGATTGAACTCAGGACTCTGCACTTGCCAGGCAGGTGCTCATGCCACCGAGCTATCTCCCTGACCTCCTCACCCCCTTTATAATATTTCATCTTTTTGTTAGGAGAAACTGGATTATGTACCTTAATGAACTTGAGATAGAACACTGTCTTTGCCTTTCTTTGGATTTCTTGTCCTACTAAACATGTCAAAAAAAGAAATGAGGTTAGTGTGGTGGCTTTCTTCCTTTCTTTTCTTTTTTTTTTTTTGTATTTAGTACAGGGTCTACAGAGTCTCACTACACAGATTGGACTGGTAGTGATCCTCCTGTTTTCAGCCTCCCAAGTGCTGTGATTACAGGCATGTACCATCATGCCCAGTCTCAGTTGCTGTCTCAATACACCCTAGGGGCAGAGCCAGCACAGCACGCTGGGATCAAACTGTCCCTGAGCACGCCTCAGCGGGTGCTTTAGTGGCTTTCTTCCTATTGAACTTGTCATTTCCTTTAGGAAATACTCAGTTTTTTTGTGTTTTGTTTTTAATTTTAACCTTTTATTTATTTGATTCAGGGTCTCACTATACGGATCAGACTCTTAGTGATCCTCTTGTCTCAGCCTCCCCAACGCTGGGATTACAGGCATGCATTACTACGCCCAGTTTGGTGGCCAGTGTGTCTGGGGTTTTGGGGTGGGCATGACATTCAGTACTGGATATTGAACCTGAGTCCTTGTGCCTGTTAGACCCTGAGCTGTTTCCCCAGCCCCAAGACTTGGTTTTCTAAGGGATTATAGATTTTGTGTGATGAGCTACTTTTTTGTTTTTTTTTAATTTCAGGAACTTACAGTAAACTTTTCAGTCTGTGGCTTAGAAATTTCCTTTTCCTTACTTAGAAAAATCAATACAGAATTGCCCTTCTCAAGACATTTTTAAGTTACTTCTCTCCTTCCCTGCTGCTGTTTAGAGAGTTACTTAATTCTGAAACCTCAGATTCTTTTTTGAATCAGTATATTAGGAAGTAATTCTGGACCAGAATGTTTAAATTTATTGAAACTGATTCTTGCCTCCATACCTCCTATCTTGTGTCCTGACTCTCTGATGACAGCTGCCCTGTGGTCATTGGAGCAGCCGAACAGATCAGCAGCTCTGCCTTTTCTCTTGCGTCATCTTTGCGTAGTAGCGTTGCTTTAAATACTTAGAGAAAAGAAAATGTCAGCGCTTTCGATGAAGCCTGTTCCCTCTGGACCTTTCTTCATTAGATGTTTGACAAGCAATTCATGTTTGCCAGAGATCATTTGGAAAGTAGAATAAGAAGAAAAATTGCTGACAGTCTAACACCCGCACTGTTGTTGTCAACATTGTGTGTATTTACTTCTGGTCTTCTTTCTTATCATGGCTTTTCTTTTTGTCCTTACCTTTGTAAACATGCTGCTTTTTGCCTTTATGGTTGGCAGTTTATCATCAGTATTTCTATGTTTCTACGTGGTGTCAGTCTTTCAGATTTGTGCTATTCTTGTTCTGTTTGTCATAGTAATTCATTG
>PVKN010006117.1:0-20202 GCA_004027915.1 Capromys pilorides
ATGCTTCCAAAACACATTTAATCAAAATACCAATAGCATTTCTCACAGAACTAAAGAAAACAATCCTGGAATTCATTCACATCGAAGAGAAAAGACCAAGAGTAGCAAAAGCAATCCTAGGTAACAAGAACAAAGCAGGAGGCATTATAATCCCAAACTTCAAATTATACTACAAAGCTTCAGTGACTAAAAACTGCCTGGTATTGGCCCAAAAATGGACACATGGATCAATGCAGCTTAACAGGGGATGCAGAAAAACCCAGGCACATTCAGCCTCTGGTTTTTGACAAAGGAGCCAAAAACATACGCTGGAAGAAAGTCTCTTTAACAAACTATGTTGAAGAAACTGTCCATCTACATGAGAAGGTTGAATTTAGGCCCCTATATGTCTCAACTGTATTAAACAAATCAAAAAGGATAAAATATCAAAATATTAAAACAGAAGCATTTAATTTGATGGAGGATAAAATAAGTCAAGACACAGGCACAGGCACAGAGTTTCTGAACAGAATCTCAGTTGTACACGAAATAACATCAAGAATCAGCAAATGTGATTATAGCAAATTGAAAAGCTGCTAAATACCTGGGATGGCGGGGCTGGAGGACTGCTCTAAGTTCAAGGCCAGCCACATGTAATTTCTTTTTCTTTCTTTTAATGTATTTGGCTGTTGCAGGGTCTCATTACACAGCTCTGATTCGTAGTGATCCTCCTGTTTTCACCCTTTCAAGTGCTGGGATCACAGGCATGCACCATCACGCCTGGTCTTGGTGTCAGTAGCTGGCTCAACTGGCCCTGGGGGTGAGGCTGGTGCACCATGTGGTGCTGGGGATAGAACCCCGGTCCCTGTGCTTGCCTAAGCAGGCGCTTTAGTCTGCTGAGCTATCTTGCCAGCCCTAGAATTTTCAAGACTAAAGAACTTCTAGATAGATGAGGTATGCAGGGAGCAGACCATACCCTGCTCTCTTCCCTCACCTCTTTAATGTTCCTTTAAGGAGACAAAGGAATAGAAGAAGAAAATGCAGGTTAATTGTGTAAAGTATTTCAAACTAGATTTTACATTGTGAAGAGCAAGAAAAAATAGCATTTGCCATTTGAGGTGTGATTTGAAAAAATATAGTAAATATTAAAGTTTCAAAATTGCAGTAAGAGATACATTGCTATTAATGCCTCTCAATATAACATTCCCCCCACGTTCCACACACTTATCCTTTTTGTGTTATCAGCTGCACTGCTGTGGCTGCCTCCATGTCCTGAATTGATTCAAAATACCTACCTTCCACAGTCATTGTGACTTTGGGGAAGAGTCCCACAGCGCCAGAGCCGTGAGTGAGTGAAAGTGTACAGAGATGCTCTCACCAGCCTGCCTCTCCCCTCAATGGCACTTGGCAATGACATGCAATTTTATCTCATTAAGAGGACTTCCAGAACTGCTTTAGAAAGTAGGAACAATGATGGGATACCTGTCTTCGAAATGTGGAGTACTTTGAGGGCGACTAATGGCACTGTGTCTTTTCCTGTAATACATTTTTCATTTAAACATCCACTATTATAATCTTACATCTATGTCCATAAAACATTTGATCAAGTGTTAAGAAAATCAGGGAGAGAGCTGAACATGACACTGTGCTCACAGTGTGAGGCGCAGGCTCCCCAGCTGACGATGGGGCCCATACAAGATGCCCCCACTTGCATCTCAACACAGTGTGCTTATCTCCTCCCAGTCAGCAGAGTTAGAGAAAAAAAGTGAACACCAACAACAGCAAAACAAGGATATTTCTGAAGCAGCCTAGAAAAACATTTCTTTCTGCACACAAACAGGAAAATTATTATTGCCCTCCTGCCCTTTCAAGATACCCTAAAGCAGTAGCCTCCTGGCAGTTAAATGCCCTGGTACTCTCCACATGATGAAACTACTACGTTTCAACATTGCCAGAAGACTGTGTGATAAGCCATTAAGCAGAAGGCAGGGCTGGGGCGCAGCCCAGTGGTAAACAGGCTGCCCCATATGATGAAGGCCCTAGGTTCCAGCCCAGCATCAACTCCTCAACAAAGAAGACAACAGAGGAGTATGCATCAACAGATAAATCACCCTAAGTAAGTGACAAGTAATTGTGACTATTCAATAGCAGTTACTGTGCACTTTTCTGGTTCAAGCTATATCAGAGAAATTTTCTAAACCTGCCTTCTCTTCACTGTCATGTCAAATGTGAGAATAATTACCATCCCAGTTTACAAGTGGGAAGCTGGAATTTAGAGCATTACACAGCCTCCTGAAGATTTCCCCACTGGAAGTGTGGGGACCTGAACTCTTTGTTTGTCAAATTCCATTCTCTTATCTCCTCTCTTGCCTCCCCAGGGCCAAGACCAGAAAAAACAGTCTGCTCTTCTCCATAAATCCTTACCTAAATAAATGTACTGATACTGACCCTTGCTTTCACTAGAGTATGACTTCACATACATGATATCTGAACCTTGGATAAGAATATACACGGAACTTCTGAGCTCTGAAGTGCTGAACAGATGTTAGGTATTATTTTTATTAGTAAGTGGGTGTTTTCCTACAGTGACTAACGTCAGGAAATAGGACCCTATTCCATACAGTCTACCTTGGCTGCAGCCCTCGCTAAAAATGAACTTATAGAGGCTTATGATGAGATCATTTCCTTGACACCAAGATCCACAGAACAAGGAATACTTGGGGTTCCTGCAGAAAGGCCCATCTGCGATTTTAGGTACAGGCTGTCACAGCACAGCTGCTGCTCACACACGTGCCCTACTTTCTCCAGCAATGAGAAAGGAGAAAAAGATCAACATGAACTGAACTCTCTAGTCCCTGGCTTGTTTTCCTACAACTTTTACCTCCGAAGTACCAGCAATACTGAATAAATAAGAAACAGGTCGACATGCACACCCTTGGCTGGGCAAACACCTCCCCGAGCAGGATGCTGGCAGGGGCGGCTGGCTGGGCCTTCAGAGCAGCCAGCTCCGCTGGAGTCTGAGTGTCTCTATCAGCATGCAGACTGCTAGTGCTGAGCAGGACAAGGAGGTAATGAATGCCCCAAGAGAGGAGCACTCGAGGCATCTTCTGTCCAACTGTCAAGTCTTCCAATTACATCATTTTACTACATGTCAGATCCGAGGGCTGGGGACATAGCTCAGCTGCACAATGTCTGACTGACAAGTGTGAGACTGTGGGTTCAGTGGCTATGGGTTCAAAAATAAAGCGCAGACCTACATGTCAGATGCTGTAGAGCACATAGGTGTGCAGCACCAGCCTCTCATGGTTTTCTTCTCATGCTCTGCCCTGCTGAAATCCCACAGTCAGTCATTTTAACAGTGGCCCCAGAAGCCAGGGCCATGCCAGCTCCTTCGATGTATCCCCAGCACTGGCTCTGCTGAGGATGTCCCACAAGGCATGGCCTCCTCTTCTACCATCTCAGCGTGAATCTGCACCATCAGAAAAGCCCATCAGTTTCTTCTTACCCTCACTTGTCTGTGTCTTTCTCATTAAAAACAAACGAAAAACCCTACTTTGATCCTGCAACCTCTCCACTGCAATCCAAAGCAGCTTCTGAAAGTACCCTCCAGAAAAGCCCTTTTGAAACTCCTCTAACCCTCCAGTAAGGTGGAACACACCTGTAATCCCTATACTCTGGGCGGGTGAGGCAAGGGGATAACATGATTGAGCCCAGTCTGGGCAACTCTCGGACTGAGCAGCACCCTATTTCAAAATAAAAAATGGCTGGGGATATAGCTCAGAGCAAAGGCCTTGGGTCCATCACCAGTACTGCACAACTCCCAGGGCTGCCTGGCAGCCAAAATCCCATGCCCGGCCCACCACACTCCTTCTCATCATTTCCCACTCTCCATACTCCCCATGCTCAGTCCTCAGGACCCCATTCTGTTTCCTGGACTTCATGAGAGGCTCACGCCCCCCTCTAGTCCCTAGCAGGCCTCTGTCTCCTTCTGTGAGCGTGCCACCCCCTTTCCCAGGCCTGGTTCATGTGCCATTCTTTCTAAAAGAATCACCCTTTTATAGCAACTTGTTAATTTCTGTTCTGCAATAAATAATGATTTATCCATTAATTCACCTGATATTTATTAAGCATCTAGGCACCAGTACTCTGATGGAGAACCTGAAGATCAACACAGTTTGAAACACAAATGATCAAACCATGAAAATTCACATAGCTTTACGTGCTTTTGGAGGCAGGATTTGTTTCCTCCTAAACAGAGTGTGAACTTCCTGAGGGCAAGGAACAACACACAATCCCTTAGTGTTTCCTATGGCACTTGTCATCTGTGAACTCACAAACTTTTATGACAGTTCACTTGCACAATACACATAAAGGTACTGTAGTTTACCTATTTGCCCTTGAGTGGGTTCATATTAATTTTCTTAAAACTTCTAACATCCAGTCTAGAACACAGCACAAAATAGTCACACAGTAAATTAAATGACAGAATGAACCGATGGAGGTGCTGGCCTCAGCTCCCACTAGGGTGGGCCTTCCTTCTACTCCCTCAGGTACCAGCTCCCCTGCGCAGACAGCTTTGGACTCCCAAATAGTCCCAGCACACTGTTCCACCACGTGGCAGAATACAACCAACCACTTCCAGAGGAAGACCACGAACAGCTCAGGGCAAAGCTCGCAATAGCTGGGCAAACTGCCCCTCAGTTTGTGGCTGGGGTGCACTTCCTGTGGCCTTGCTGCTCTGCGCCAAGGTCATCGGTCAATGAGCTGTCTATTTGAAAATGAAAGCAGAAGCCAAAAATAAAGTTCAGTGTAACAAATGAAACTTAACAGAGTGGAAACCACAAGGGGCTCAGGCCCAAGAGCAAGGCTAGTGGTCCTGGGGCAGCACGCGCTGGTCAGCACTTGCGACTGTTCACCAGACCACCCTCGTGGCTGTGGCCCAGCAACGCAGTTCAGCAGCTGGTCTGCTACCACTCCTGTGGCTTCAAATCCCTTCAGGGCAAAGTATAGATGCTGTTTCATGAATATAAATTGATCTTCTCTTCCTGACAGAGAAAGAATTCCTCAAAGGATAAAGCGATGGTCTGGGTAAGACCTGCCACTGTGTGGGCCGCCCCATTTTCTCTTCGCGCTGCTTGTCACTACCAACCTTCCCAGCCATCCTCCTCTTTCTTCCTCCCACTGTGGCTCCCCTTGCCTTGTCTTTCTTCATCTTACTGTTACAGGTTGGATCAGCAGTGTCCCCTTTGCCTGTGTGTTAAGCCCTGCTCCCTTGCTTGGCCCTCTTAAAGTAGAAACTAAGAGGCAGGGCTCTGGAGAGGTCTTAGGTCATCAGGGGCTTTCAAAAGGATATTGAGATCCTGGATCCTTTTTCTCTCTTGCAGCCAGAGAGGAGTCAAGGGGCCTCCTTCGCTATGTGCCTCCCTTCATGTACTGTGCTTCTCCAGGCCCAAGTATGGACTGAACCCTCCAAAACTGTGACTCAAGGCAAACTGTCCTCTTCAAAGTTCGTTGTGTCTATTTCCTGCTAGTAATGGAAGGCTGACCAACACCCATCTCTGGCCAACTGCGATTCCTGTTCACATCTCTCCACGCTGTGCACCTGAACCCAAGCTGCTGAAAAAGTGCTCAATCGCACTGACAAGTCCCACCCTAAATTTAATGAGCACTAATTGTACTGCTGGCCATCCTAGGATATTTTCTAGCCCACACCTTTCCTTTCTTTATTTCATAAATACATCTCTCTCTAGAAACGTCTTCTTCCTCCTTGGCCAAAATACCATATGCTTTTGGTTGTTCTTACACACACACACAAAATAAAAAAAAAAATAAAAAAATAAAGAGCAAAACAAAAGATAGGGACTAGAGACAGGCGTTTCTCAAATGGGAAGGGGATCAAGAGATAGAGCGTGAGAGGAGGAAAGGGAGAGGAGGAGAGGAAAAGGGCTTTAAGACATGTGATGTACTGGGCAGGCTCCACATGTGGAATGAAGACATCATGTACTGCAAACGTATTGATAAAAAAGTAAAACCAAAATAAAACACAAAGCTGTGCTTTACATTTCCCTGAGAAAATCGGAACGAAGAATTTCCAGACTCCCACTTCCACTTTCACCAGCCTTTTTGTTGTCCCCATCACACGCTCTCTCCTACTTAAGTGAATGAATTAAACACTCCATCTAAGGGAACTCTCCCATTTGCAAGTGGATCCCCACTGCCACACTACGCACGCCACCATTTGTCCCACAGCTGTTTCTTCTAAGTCAGCAGTCCTCCCCTCTCTACAGGACGGTTCCTGACAGCATGCTACATTTTCATTTCCCCATCTGGGGATAGAAAGGGAAGGAAAAAGTAGCAATAATAATGATTAATAATAATAATAATAATATGTATACATATACGTATCTAGCCAGGTAGGCAAGAACTGCTGCCTTACAACACTATTCTCTGATCTAGAGTCAACCAATATTTATATAAGTCGTATACACACAAGGCTCCAAGTCCAGAATTTCTGCATTCTCAAGTGGCAGTTTTGCTACCTGTCATACTAAGGATAGAGACTATGTCTCCACACCAGGTAAATGTTAAACCCCTTCCTCCTGTCCTGTTTTAAAATAAAAACAAAACCCAGCTTTCTATCTACTATTCTAGTGTTGTTTCTGATGAATGCTGAACCTATGAAATTTAACCTATATTGCAATTGAGAACAAGGTCTAAAACTCATCATTCCACAGCCAAAGTATTTTATTTATTTATTTGTTTGTTTGTCTTTTTGAGACAGGTTCTCATTATGCAGTTCAGACTGGTCTTGAGCTCACTTTCGTAGCCCAGGTTGGTCTCAAACTCACATCAATCCTTCTGCCTCAGCTTCCCAAGTGCTGGGATTACAGGCGTGAGCCACCATGCCTGGCTCCCTCAGGTTTTTTTAAAATTACAGTCTCATTTGCATTCTGGCTCATGTGCATGTGTCTTATTTTTCCAATCAGAATGTTAAAGCAGCACTTCCTTTACACTTTTCCCCTATAAAGCTAGCAGAGTGATGGGGTACACAGGAGTCCCAAATAAGTAACTGATGAATTATAGTCAACTATGCTGTGACCAGCATATCAATATTCCATTTTAAAATAAATTTAATGATTAACATTAACATTAAACATGTGTATTATTTACACATGTATTAAACATGTGTATTAACATTAACAATACACATCTTTAAAATGATAAATAGTAGAGCACCATACTTGTCAGAGCAGTTTTACTATAGGCAGCTAAATTAGGTAAAAATATTATAGGAAATTACACAGGATTGGGTTCTCAAAGGAGCCAGTGCAGAAGATGAGAACATACCACAACTGTAGCTGGAGGTACATATGTCAAAGGCCAGGCGTCAAGATAAACATGGGCTAGCCCCAAAGGAGAAGCAATAACTTCAGATTATACTATAACTGGTATCCCCTACTCCAATAAAGTCCAGTCAATGTCAGTCACCCAGGTGGGTCATCTGGACCCATCCCTTCCGAAAACTGCTGTGTACTCTGGCCGTGTGACTTGTTTCCCTCCTTCACCAATACTAGCTAAGCAGCTACACCTATCCTGTTAATGGTAGCTACTACTCTGACCCATGTTGTACTAACTTGTGATTTTGTACCCACCTTAGGACTTGGCTGTATACAACATTCTTAGAGTGGTGGCCTCTGTGACAATGTACTTTTGGGTCTACGCTTGTCTTTCAGGAGCTATCTCTCAATAAAGCCTTCTTACTCTTAACCTCTGTCATTCCTTAGAATTTGTTTTTTGATTTTAGAGAACAGGAATGTGGTGTACCTGAAATGTAGTTCTTTGTACACATCACTGTAAATATGGTAACACACTTAAAATTATTTACTATTGTTATACTTCTAAATGTACAGCACTGCAGCCTACAAAGATGATCTCCATAGTTTCTGGTGTATTACTACTGGCCAGCTCTAATTCTTAACAAATGTTTCTGTACTAGTTCTGCAGTTTATATCAATATGGTTTACACTCCCAAGAAATTGATAATTGGAACTATAGTCTTCTAAACTGGAGGCCACACCCCTTCTCTACAGTTCAAACAAAAAAACAGACTGAATTTAAGGCAACAGCTGAAGTGATGCAAATGGGTGTCAGTGGCTGTAGAAAACTGAACTAGGAAAGTAATAAAGTCAGGCCGGCCAGTGCAGGCAGGAGATAGTGAGCTGGGAGACGCAGGACCCCAAGGAGAAACAGCCTGCGGCCACCAAAGGCCACACGACCCGCCGGGTCACTTCACTTCAGAGACTTTCATACGTCCACATCCTGCTGCGTAAGACAACCCTGTTTCACGCTTTTCATGGTTCCAAGTCAGAAACCATCTTTCAATTCTTTCCCTTTTAAGCAAAACAAGCCCATGAAACTCTCACCAGGTACCTGAGTGTACCTGAGTGTACCTCAGACACATTGCAGAGTTAGAAAAAAGAAAAGCAGAATATCTTGGCCTAAAAGATGGGGCCTTTTATGCCTTACCAGGAGTGTTAAACTGTGGTCCTGTAGATCAAAAAGACAGACTTGAGGCTGTGGGGCACACAGGACCTGCTGGACACTGTTGTCCCAGCCTTGGAGACCAGATCTAAGGTGTAAAGCATTGTTACATTATTATAGCTACTGCACAAAGTCCAACAGTGGATTTTTAAAGGGCTAGGCAGGCATTCACTGCTTCTGAGAAGTCTTTAAGTGCTACCATTTATCCACAGCAGGAACAGGGCACTGGATGACTGGTAGATAATACTGAAGGCAGAGAAGGTAAGAGTCAATTAAAAATTGCTTTTCCATTTCTAACTCTATTTACAAACAATTGTCTACCCCACCCCCACCCGCTGAGAGCTCCGCCCCCTTGCCCTGTTCATGCTTCTATAAATAGGAAGACATCAAGCTTACTCATCTTTGACACATCCCAAAGTAGAACATGCTTCCTTTCAGATATTCCTAGGATTTCTTTTAACCACAGGTTCTAATTAAATATCCCTACTTTATTTTTAAGTTTCTTCAGAATAATCTGGCCACCTATCGAAGTACAGGTAACAACAGCCAGTAGTTATCCAGACAGGATCACATCACCTATGACATTAACTGTAACGAACTTGCAAGTAAGGATACTAAGCACAGCTGTTTTCCAAATTGGACATAGACTACACTAGCCCGTGATCATCCTGCAATTAGGAATCGCCTTTCCTTTACATAAGACAAAAGCGCATGGTGTAAATATAAGAAAGGTTTTTCTAGACTAGGCCACACAAAAACTTCTAGAATAAAAGCTTTTACTACATGCAAGACATCACACACAAAAAAAACCTCAAAATAATCTTAGCAGATAGGTATTCTTGTCCTATCAATGGGAAACTGAGGCAGAGAATTTGACATTTGACCAATGTCAAAAGCTGGCCTCAGGGCTGGCCAGATAGCTCCACAGACTGAAGCACCTGCTTAGGAAGAGCATGGCAGCTGGAGCTCAATCCCCAGCAATATGTGCAGGCCTGGACCCCAGGAGCACTGAGACTGGGCGTGGTGGCACAAGTCTATAATCCCAGCACTTGGGAGGCTGCAAACAGGAGGATCACTACAAGTCCAATCTGTGTAGTGAGACCCCGTAGACCACGTAATAAATACAAAAACAAAACACAACAACAACAAAAAAAACCTGGCCTAATGGGCAGAGACAGATCCTCATACAAAAACTCCTAATATCATGGATGAAAAGAAAAGTATTTTAAATCTCTTCTAGAACCGTTCTTTCTCTTCTCTTGGGAACCTAACAGAATACTTGTCCGTATTTGACACTTCACAACCAAAATTAATGCGAAACTTTGCTCTAAGACCTGCCTTACCCAACACAGAAGCCACTAAACAAATGTGACTATATAAATTTAATTCTGAAACTTAAACTAATTAAAACTAAATAAATTAAATTCTCAGTCACAGTGCTTAGCATCAATTACTCAACACTCAAACTTCATGTGCCTGTGGCTGATGGCTTAAGGATAGAACAAAAGAAAAAAAAAGTAGATAGAATAGAATGGAATTTTAAAATTTTACTTTGAAGAATCACTGCAGCTTCAGGACACAGAAGTTACTCCCCTTTTTTCCCTTCCAAGAAAACTGATCCCTCCCCCCTCAAAGTCCTGAGGGTTGCAAAGACACAAGGAGCCTGTAGCCTGGGCTCTGGGCCTGTGCTCTTCACCCGTGACCTGCTCTGTTGCCCATGGACCTCTGTCTTCAAAGCAGCAGCAGAATCAGTGCAGCGGATCTCCACACCAAACACGTCAATGGTTTGCATTCTAACATAGCCTACCAGACAAGTGACCTGAGAGACAGAAGCAGCATGCATCCTACATCAACCATCTTGAGAAAGTCCCCAAGACCCCATAAAAATACCCCGCTGCAGATCATGAGGCGTGTCTCTTTTAAGGGTCTGCACTCTGAGTGTGTGCTTTTAAATTTCTGCATATTAAGTCCCTTTATGCCTCTCACTGAAAATTCTTTTTCTTTGACAGGAACCAGTGAAACTACAACTGAATTCTACAGGTAGGGTGGGCCTAGGTTCTCTGTCTAGGTGGCAACCTTCTGGGACACTGTCTGGTGATAAGGTTGTCCTATTAGAGAGAACCTGGAAGATAATCCTATTGGACAGGTCGGCTACCTAACAAACTTTCTGTAAAGGGTAAAACAGTGAACATTTTAAGACTTGCAGGCAAGACTACAAAGATTTGTAAGTCTTCATAGAAATTGCTCAATTCACCTACTATAGTACAGGATGGACGTCTACAGACTATGCATAAACAAGTGTACGGTGTCCTTCCCATGTCCTGTGGGTCACAGCTCACTCACTGTATTCTAGATAACATTGAAGATTTTAACAGTGGCTCTCCCACACCATTGCTCCATTCCCCTGCACCCTGTCTCTCCTAATCAGCAGAGTACTGAACTACTACAGAATTCAGAATCTCCCTGAACTCAGTAGAGAGAAACTTGCCCCCTGCAACATTTTTAATCATTTCATTTCTTTCCCTTCACAGGGCCAGAACACATCCTCTAACCCAGTAGTCCTTAAGAAGCATAAAATGGAGTCCCATTTGCAAGAGCTGACTTAGTAGGTCTGGGGAGGAGCCCGAGAGAAGACCGCAGTGGCTTCAGTCCTGGTGGCCTGCAGACAGCAGCACTACTGCCTTTGACACAGCAGGAGGCAGGACAGAGAGGTAGGCAGCGTGCCCTCCCACGGCAGCTGCAATCCCTAAGCCAGCACTGGGCCTGAGAAGCCCTGGGAAGCCCAGATGCCCACAGAGCAGATGGGGTTTGACTGGTGTCTCAGACAGACCCAGCAGGAAGCTGGGGGGTGGGGGCAGGGAAGAGCAAGCAGAACCGGGGGCTTGCAAGCACAGGAGAAAAGCAACTTCCAAAAGGCTTTCATGGTGGACCTACTGGAGCCCCACCGCGTGCAGTCCCATCCTATCTACCGTTCCCTGAACCCAGAGGCTCCACAAAAGAGCTTTAGTTTTTCTTTCTTCTTGTTGTGTTTTTTTCCTTTACAAACAGGTTCATTCATTATTAGTTGTAACCTAGGCCAACTTCCTTAACATCTTAGTGACTCAGTTTCTTCATAAAATGAAATAATATGCAGCTATGAAAACTAAACACATTAATATTTGCAAAGTACTGAAAACAAGCGCTCTGTGTCTGCTTAATAAAAATGTCCTTTCAACACTTAATAAGCACTTTCTGTGTTGAAGGATAAAACGAAGAAAACCTCCAATAAGATGGAATTTAAAACAGTACACTAAAGGCCTTCTCTGGTTACCTAACACTCTTTCTACATTGCCCTGTCAGATTACCCTGATTTCTGTTATTAACATTTATTACTGGACATCTGACTGACAGCAAGAAATGTAAGCTCATCTACTATGCTGACTTTACCGGACCCCAATTGTGGTATTTTCCAGAGGCCAGGCAGTCAAACGCTTTGTAGGCCCTCGCTTGCTAATCACATGTATATAAACTTACGATCTGGTGAACTCCTACCATATTACAAAAGATCAGAGGGCATCAGCCTTTGAAAAGGGTGTTTGCATTTTGAATCAAATCCAAAGGATTCCCAAAGAGATGGAGGGAGGTGGAAAGGAGATAGAAAGGAAAGGTGAAGGAAGGGGACAGGAAAATGAGGCTGTGTGTGTGGTGTGCCAACCCCGCAGGCAGGGTGACGTCATCGTGAACTGCAAGTATGTACTAACAGCTTTTTAAGAGTCCAGATCTGTATAAAACAATGCTGGCTTCTAAGTTCATTTATGTACTTTCTTTATCTTCGCAATGTTCTACTTATTTCCTTATTTATTTATTTTTGGCGGTACTGGGGATTGAACTCAGGACCCTGTGCTTACCAGGCAAGTGCTTATTCTACTGAGCTATTTCCCCAGCCCCATCTTTACAGTGTTCTTGAGGAGTAGGGAAGGATACATATTTTTCCCATTAATAATGAGAAAATGGGCAAAGGAGGTTTCTATGCTCATACACAACCAGATGAGCCACGAAGCTGGAAACCAGGCACCTTTACCCTCTGGATGGCTGTGCTAAATTGATGGAACTCAAGGACTGTGCATAAGAGACATTCCTACTGTAGGAACTACTGCAATGACACTTCCGGCAAAGCCCCAGTGGAACCAAGAATTAACTGGAATTATAAATAAGCACTGCCACTAGCCGCTTCAGTCAGCACCTTTTACTAACTACTGAACATCTCTGGACTACTGCTGAAGGTCACTATCCTTACTGTTTTCTAGTAACAGCAATTACATTCTGTAAGTGCTATCTTTGGGCTACAAATCAAACAACTGTCGATTCAGATTAGTGCATACTTGATCACATTCGATAGTACCTGGATTCTTTTATCAACACATAGGAAGTAGAGAGGCAGAAGATCTGCAGACAAATGATGACGTGTTGTCCCTACAAAATAGGGGCTTTGTTTTTATTGAGGGAGAAAGTCAGTGAATTAAAGACTCATCAAACTACTGCACTTTCTCAATATACAATGAAGGAAAACAGATTTTCCTTAGGAGTCAAATAGTTCAAATTTCTCCTATTGTGACGAAAATCTGAGGTTTGAGAAGTTAAATGACTTGTACAAAGCCACATAGCTAGCTTCTTTTTTTTTTTTTTTTGTGGTGGTGGTGGTGGCGGGGATATGGGATCGAACTCAGGACCTTATGCTTATCAGGCAGGCGTTTATGCCGCTGAGCTATATCCCCAGCCTCAATATAGTTTCTGGCACTACCTAAAATTCATTTTTTATCTCCTAGTCTCAGGATCTGTATTTATAAATATGAGAATCCACAAACTGGCACAACTTCATTCTAATTTTTTCCTTTAATGACTTCTTTTGGCTTTGTGTAAAAGAAATTTAGTCACTACATAAAGTACTCACAAACCTTTGGATCATAAGAGCATCACAAATATCTGAGCAAACTGAGACACATCTGGCCATGACTTATGCCCATAAGAAGCAGAATGCTTAGCACTTAAGATGATCCCATTGGTGTTTTCTGGTTTCCATAGTGATAAATAACATTTACTACTACATGTGGTCTGGCTTACATCTATGAACAAGCATTTCCTGATGAATGGTAACTCCCACAAGATATAATTTCCTAAGTATCTTAGACAGCTAATGAAGAAAAAATAGCACATTCCCCATAGAAAAGATTAATAACTGATTTGGTCATTTAGCATTGAAAGGCACTCTTTGTTTGCTGATATAGCTGATAACACTGTCTTCAAAAATTTATTTGGGAATATAAAGGAAAATGCTTGAGCTTTATTAACAAGCATCACACAGGATTATAAAACAAGACTATGGGAGTCATGCCCTAAATTAGATTCTATGACTTAAATTACAGGAATTTCCAAGCCTCCTGACACATGTGTACCTCACATTCTAGTTCTTCGACGGCTGAACACACCCTCCGTAGCTAAGGGCCTCTTCTGCTGCTGCAGCACACCTGGAACTCAGGCTCGCTCTCAGTCCACCTAGGCTTAAACAGGGAGCCGTGCACAGAGACAGAGCCCAGGAAGAAGCCGACAGCTTCAGAACTCAGCCCGTCCTGCTTGCTGGCTGTCGGTTAGGCAGTTTGGTGTTCCTTTTAAGAGCTAAGCACACCAAAATGTTCAAGGCACTTGGTCATTAAAAACACAGGAAACTAAGAAGGTGTATCTGCTGATTATACACATAGTCAGAAACAATTTCTTTCCTAGCATCCTCTTTTCAGAGAGATATAAAAGAACCTGATTCTGATCTCCTTCCTATTTTGCAACTCTGAGGGACTGCTGATTAGGAGGGAGAAAGAGCGCAGGTGGGGTTAGTGCCCTGACACTCCCTGGCTCTTGCAGATCTCTCCCCTGCACAGCTGTAGAAGCCTGTACACACTGTTTCTAAGAACATTTCAACAAGACGGCCTTGCTGAGCACAAGGCAACTGTTCACGGTCTGGACAGAATAACTAAAACTTTGCAAAGGTCTGGAGCCTAAAATCAGTCTTCATTAAAAACTAGTCTTCGTTCTTTTGGGTCATAGCAGTCTCATTGAATATCTCCAATATTTTATTCCAATCCAACTCTATACTAACCTGTTCCAAAACCTGTGAAAATTGAGCAAAACATTAAGTTAAATCTCTTAAAATATGAATTGATGCAAGGCATAACCATACAAAGCAGAGCCCTTACTGTTCACCTGGTCGGCACAAAATGCACGAACTGGCCAGGATGGAGTGCAGCAGTACAGCACCAGCGTAGCTCTGAGTTTTATTCTTGATATCCAAAAAAAAGGCCAAAGCACAGTGGGGCAGGACCTCTACTTGTACAGTTCACAGGAGAGGGGAGGAACACAGTGAGAAAAAACAAAAACACAATTTCTTGCAGAATTTGAAATTTATAAATTTCACTTCAGGGAAATGAGGTTGCATTAAGCAAGCAGACAGAACTCAGGAAAGCTACGTAGGATACTTTGTCAGGTGTGGTGGCACAAGTCTGTAATCCTAGCACTTCAGAAGCTGAGGCAAGAGGCTTGCCTCAAGTTCAAGGCCAGCCTGAAACTATATAGCGACAACCAGTTAAAAAAACCAGCTTTGTCATCAATTATATTTCTAACAATTTCCTTAATTCTTTTTTTATATATTCGGTACAGGGTCTCACTACACAGCTTGGACTCATAGTGATTTCCGTTTTCAGCCTCAGCATACCTGAGGGGAAGCGGGGCAGGCAGGCATCACATGGTACTGGGGATCAAACCCTGGTCCTTGCAGGCGTTTAGTCTGCTGAGCTATCTTTCTGGCCCCTTTCTTAATTCTCTTTTTCTTTTTCTATTTTTCAATGTATTTAGTACAGGGTCTCCAGGATCTCACTGCAAGATCGAACTGTAGTGATCCTCCTGTTTTCAGCCTCCCAAGCTGAATCACAGGTGTAGGCCACCAGGCCTAGTCTCCTTCCCTTAATTCTTAAAAAAAATTATCTTGGGACTATGGACTGGGAAAAGCAAAACTGGAGAAAGTAGAACCAATCACTAATTTAGTGAATACTGGGTTGGTTCTTGTCTGACTTCCTCTGTAAATTAATTTAATTTAATTTAATTTTTTGGCATGGTACCAGGATTGAGCCCAGGGCTTTAGCTCTCAGCCTCATCTCCAGCCTGCCTGCCTGCCTGCCTTTCTTTCTTACTTTTTAAAAATTTTTCTTATGAGACAAAGTCTCACTGCATTTCTCAGACAGACTCCAACCTGAAAATCCTCCTGCTGGAGCCTCCCAGCACACTGGAAAGTGTGTGCCACCACATGCCATTCACCCCTCAAGATGCTAAGTAAGCTACACAGATAATGGAAGGAAAGGAGTGTTAATGCAGAAATCATAAACTGCATTCTGTTCAAATACACTTTAATTCTAAGAGTAAATTATTTTAGGGGTGCTCTGAGGGTATCTCCTAAATACTAGGATCCCCAAAGATGGATGGTTACTAAGGAGAAAAGTATTTCTCTGTGTTTTCAATTAATCATTAATGAGCCTCCAAATACCATCTCAACCTCAGGTAATCATCTGCTCACTTTCTTTAACAGAGTGCAAAGATGAACTTTGTTGTATATTACCCACAAGACTGACATTTAACCCTAGATAGTCCTGAGATAACTCGTCTATGTAAAGGTAAGACAGTTGAAGACCAAAGATAGTCATCACATTAAGCGCTTGAAGTCTGTACCTCCTAGCAATGACAAATGAACTTTTCTTCACCAGCATTTTACTATAAACAACTTACATAACTTTGAAGTCCTGAAACACGAATGAAGCAATGCAGGAAAATAACTTCATCTTCATCAGAGCACTTCAGTGCTGTACTATGGAGTACTTCAGCCCATAAACAGATTTTCAGGTAGAAATAAAGATAAATTTTACGTCTACATTCTCAGTATGCAGTATCCAAGAAAAAAATGCCTAGAAGATTTAAAAATTATCAAACAATAAATGTTCAAAAAATAAAATTGGGACAGGCATGCTGGTCCCTTTGGGGTATGCCTTTCTTGCACCAACTTTCAGCCCTGAGGAATCTGATGGCAGAGACCAGGATGGGACAGCCTGACAGAATCTACATAATTAGGTTCACGCCCCTTGGGACCAATGACTCACTCCCAGGACAAAACAATTTCTGAATGTCCCTTCCTAAGGCGCCCACAGAGGAGAAAACAAGGAAAACAAACTGTGCTCAAAGTATTTACCCTTTACTAAGATTTTTCTTCCCTTAGAAAAACTGCCTGAGGCCAGTAGATGCTCTAGGGTTAAGTTTTCTAGCAAAACTAAATCGGAAGCAAACAAAATTTGCTTATTTTATCTTCTAACTAAGTTCACAAAATACTCAAGGCTGAGACAAACACAACAGTTCCTTTCCAGACCAAGAGACAGCGCCCGGAATCTGAGTCACCACTGGCATTTACGCATCTCACCGCAGCTCTGCTCCACCGTACGCTCCACAGCAAGGTGGTGCAGTACCTCCTCTACCTGGCAAACAGGGTACCAAGTTCCAATGGTTTCCTCCTGAAGTCATTCACATAAGTCCTGTCCCACCCACACCTTGAATCTAGGCGTCAACTCAAACAAACCCCTGGTACCCATCCCCACCCACTCCTGTCCATGCTCCACTCTGCCAAACACAAGTGTGCTTTAGAGAAAAGGAAAATCTAATCATGAGTCTCCCCAGGCTGAAATCCTCTACTGCGTTGAGAAATAAGTCCCGCTTTCCAGAGGGTGTGCAAGACAGTAGCATCACTTCAGGTACAAATGTGAGCTCACACGTGGGAGGCTCCCATCACATTCAGCGGTGCTTGTAAGGAGCGAGCAAAAGAATTCAGCACCATTGTTACTCAGTTTCACTCCCATCTTCCTACCTCCAACTGCAGAGGTGAAAAGAGGTAGGGAAGATTTTTTGTTCTGAGCATGGTGTTCGTTGACCATACACCGCTGGAAGCCTGAAGTCTTCCTGGACTGCCTCTATATATTATGTGATCGGGGCAGGCTACTGTGGAGCGCCAGTTTCCTTCTTAGCTCCATTATCAACCCGAGATGATGTCAATTCAATGACGAAGCATACACTGCTTAGCCTGATGTCTGCTCAGCAATGATTAAAGACCACTACTTGAGGAGAAATACGGACACATATTTATATACGTAATCTTCACTGGCATCATGGACCTCACAATATCTTCTTCACATGTGTGGTGGTCATGAAGAAAGACTATTTTTAAAAGAATTTCTAAAATACAAGGGAGACCAGTAGTTTTTAAAAACAATCCAGGAATGCTTTATTTGGCAACCTTTTTTTTTACTTAATGTTAAGATCCCACTGGAATCATAAGTTCCAGTCTGACACTGTAATTCATGACTCTAAACTCTTGACATGTTTGCTACATACAAGATTATATCTTTATCAACACCAAGAATAGATATATAAGGGCCAGGGACACCAAATGAAGTTCTGGGAATATGAAGATGGTTTCTGTATCTTTCTGCCACTCTTGACCCGGTTATGCTAATTTAGCAGTCTGAAAGGGAACCTCTTATAAAGGGCCCCATCCTCCATCTTCTTTCCATTTCTCATAGACAAGGACTCCATTTAGTAAGTTCCTGAAAATGAAAGGTGATTAAGGTGCTTTCACTCCAACCCTCATCTGCCTGTGTCAGTCCTGATGGTGTCCATATTCCCTCCACCTTCCCAGTTGTTGTGATCTGGGCCATAATTTATATCCTTCAAGAATTCCCGTAGGATACATTTTCTTAGATTTTAATCACCATAGAAAACTTTTAAACAAAGTTGCTATGTTGCTCAGGTTGATCTTGAACTCCAGCTCTGCCCACACCAGCCCTGAGAGGCTCATCCATAAGTCTGCATAACTGATTCCAGCAAGAAAGTAAGATTTAAATATCTTCACCTGGAAGATGCTCTGCATCTTTAGTCACTAGAGAAATGTAAATGCGAAAGTCACTAGATGCCACCTCACACCCACTAATATGACTGTAGTTAAAAAGATAATAACAAGTGTTTGCCACGCGTGATGAAAATGAAACCTTCATACTCTTCTAGTAGGAACAGAAACTGGTGCTGCCATTTTGGAAAATAGTTTTGACAGCTCCTCAGAATGTTAAATGGAGAACTACCTCTGCCTATCAATTCCCCTGTTAGGTACACATCATAGAGAAATGAAAGCATATCTCCATTCAAAAATATCTACACAAATGTTCGCAATAGCTTTTACACATAATGTCTCAAAAACGGAAAATCACCGAAATGTCCATCAACTAATACAAATAATAAAACTTGGTACACCTAGTTTCAGTTTGCAAGATGAAAAGATTCTAAAGGTCTGTTTCACAATGATTTGAATATATGTAACTACTGAATATCAACACACATATGACACATCTATACAACTGGCTGTTATATGGTAACAAAAATAGTGATACATTCTACAAGGTAGCTTAACCTAAAAAATACTGTGCTCTGTGAAAGAAAGCAGTCACACCGGGCCATAAATTATTATGATTCCACTTGCATTAAATGTCTAGAATGGACGATCTGCAGAGATTAGTATTTGCCAGGGGCTGGTGAGTTTATGGAGGATGAGTAATGATTTCCCATGGGTATTAAATTCCTTTTTGGTAGACACCATGTCTAAAATTGATTGTGATGATGGTTGCATAATTCTGTGCTTGTACTAAACATCATTAATTGTATAATTTAAATGGGTCAATTCTATGGTACATGAATTGTCAATTAAGTAGTTAAAATATATATGAAAAATACAGTTACTAGCTGGGTCCTTCAGCTAAAGTCCTGACATTTTATATTTGGCTTTGCAAAATTCCTTCCACTGTGGGATCTATATCAGCATCAACTGTCTCCTTTTAATTTCAAAGATCTGATAACTTGAAGTCCTTATTACTTCCCTTAACTTCCCTGGCTGCTCTGTAGGGCTAGGACTGTATTCAACAGGTATCTCATGCTCCTTGGGGTAGGGCTCCAAACTTATCTAGGTAACCAGAAAGAAGCCAGAGAGAAATCCTTAACATACATACATACATACATTTATTTATTTATTTACTTACTTACTTATTTATTATTTTAGGGAAGGGTCTACAGGGTATTCAGGGTTCACTACTATATCGGACTCATAGTGATTTGCCTCTTTACAGCCTCCCAAGAGCTGGGATTACAGGTGCTCGCCACCATGCCAGTCTAGAAATTTAACATTAAGAGTACCAATCTGCCCTTATTAATAGCAGAAAACAAAGCTTCATCATCTCTTGCAAAGAAAGGGTTTTGTAAGATGCAGGGATAGGCTAGGAAACAGGAATGGCTTATGACCACAGGAGCCAGAACACTTCCAAACACATGATCGGGCTGCATGGACAAAAGTGATTGTGAATTCTAGACAGCGTCCTTAAACTGGGGCATAAAGATGTCTTGGGAAGACCACAGACATACGCAAGAGTCCATGGACTTCTCCTCCAGAGGAGTCCTTGTTAATCAAAAAAGAAAATGAACAGTATACCCTGGACCATGTGCACAACCTGTCATCTTATCAATATGGTGCCCAGGGCTGCATCTGTGACTAAAGTGACACCACCTGCAATATCACTCAGGGGA